>RCUC01159493.1:0-51119 GCA_003697995.1 Taxidea taxus jeffersonii
CCTGGATAATACAGGATAATCTCTCCATCTGGAAATCCTTGAGTTAATGACATCTATGTCTGCAAAGTAACATATTCACAGGTTCCAGGGATTAGGGTATGGACATCTTTGGGTGTCATCTTCCTTCTACTGGATTTTGTTTTTTCTTGCATTGTATTTTTTTTTTTTTTTCTTAAAGATTCCACCCATTTATTTGATAAACAGAGATTACAAGTAGGCAGAGAGGCAGACGGGGGTGGTGGGGCGGGGAAGCAGGCTCCCCTGAGCAGAGAGCCCGATGCGGGGTTAGATCCCCAAACCCCAGGATCATGACCGAGCTGAAGGCAGAGGCTTAACCCACTGAGCCACCCAGGTGCCCCTGTATTTCTTTATTATATGCTGCTGCTGCTGCTGCTTTTTTCTTTCTGAATATACTTTTAAAAATCAAGTATTCTGAGTTCTCCATTTTCTGTATACTTTCCCTCCCAAAAGATAGTATTATCCTGTTGTAATCATGGGCTTCGCATGGCTATCCTTGGTACTCCACTAATTCCTGGTTGCTGTGGCTACCTTTGTCATTGTTTATTCTCTCATTTTCCTGTAGTAAGTCCATAAATAACTTCCTAACAAAAGGTGCATAGGTGGTGATTTTTCTGAATCCTTGCATTCTGAAAATGTTTATTCATCTGTCACATTTGATTGATAGTGTGAGTAAATATAAAAATCTAGGTTGAAAATATTTTCCCCTAGGAGTACTAAGGGCATCGCTTCATTGTTTCCTAGTGTTTTGGTGCTACTGGTGAAAAACCTGATGTCATCCTATGCCCTTTTGGATAACTTTTTATTTTTCTTTGGAAGCTTTTGGGCTCTTTTCTCTAGTCTTGGAGTTCTGAAATTTCATAGTAAGCATTCGTATGGGTCTTTTTCCATATTGTGCTAAACACTAAGTGGACTTTTGAATCTGTAGACTCTTAGCCTTTATATTTTTCTTCATTAATTTCTTCCCTTTTGTTTTCTCTTTCTGAAAATCTTCTTAGATTTTGGACATCCTGGGTAGATCAGATTCACTTGAATTGCTTTATTTTTTCTCTCATTTTCCATCTCTACTCCTTTTTTAATGCATTTTCTTAGAAATGTCCTCAATTTTATTTTGTTCTTAGCATTGAATTTTTTTTAAAAGATTTTATTTATTTATTAGACAGATCATAAGTAGGCAGAGAAGCAGGCAGAGAGGGAGGAAGGGAAGCAGGCTCCCTGCTGAGCAAAGAGCCCATGCGGGGCTTGATCCCAGGACCCCAAGATTATGACCTGAGCCAAAGGCAGAGGCTCAACCCACTGAGCCACCCAGGCGCCCCTTAGTATTGAATTTTTGTTTCTGCCATCTTTGTTTAATTTCCAGGGAGTCTTTTTGGTTTTTGAGTTTTCCTTTTATCATTTTTTTTCATTTTATGGATGTATTATCTTCTTAAAGATGAAAATGTTATTTATTTATAGATTTTATTTATTTATTTGACAGAGAGAGACAGCGAGAGAGGGAACATAAGCAGGGGGAGTGGGAGAGGGAGAAGCAGGCTTCCTGCTGAGCAGAGAGCCCCGGGTGGGGCTCCATCCCAGAACCGTGGGATCATGACCTATGCTGAAGGCAGATGCTTAACGACTGAGCCACCCAGGCACCCCAAGATGAAAAATTCAAAAAAAATTTTTGTCTCAAATTATCTCTGTTTCCCCCAGGGTAATTTTTTGTTGGTTTCTCTTAGTTTCTTTCTTTTTTTTTTTTTTTAAGGTTTTATTTATTTATTTAACAGACAGAGATCACAAGTAGGCAGAGAGGCATTTGCAGATTAACTTCTCATATTCAGTAGGTTGCTGTTTAGTTTTATTGGTTTTCCTTGCTCTGCATAAGCTTTCTTATTTGATATTGTCTCATTTGTTTATTTTTTTGCTTTTACTGTCCTTGCCTGACGAGACAGATTAAAGTAAAAAAAAAAAACTTGCTAAAACTGATCCCAAATAGCTTACTGTTTTCTTTTAGGAATTTTATAGGTTCAGTTCTTACTTTAGATCTTTAATCCCTTTTGAGTTTATTGTTATGGATGATTGTAGGAAGGTAGTCCAGGTTCATTCTTGTTTTGTTCCTGATCCTAGAGGAAAAACTTTCAGCTTTTCACTGTTGAGTGTGATGTTTACAATGGGTTTGTTATATATGGCTTTTATTATGTTGAGGTATATTACCCATTTTGTTGAGAGTTTTTATCATTAATAAATGCTGAATTTTGTTAGATATTTTTTCTGCATCTATTGAGATGATAGATCATACGATTTTTTTTTTTAAAAATTATTTATTTATTTATTTGACAGAGAGAGAGAGAGCGAGAGCAGGAACACAAGCAGGGGGAGTGGGAGAGGGAGAAGTAGGACCTGGGGTCATGACCCAAGCCGAAGGCAGACAATTAATGACTGAGCCACCCAGGCACCGCAGATCATAAGATTTTTTATCCTTCATTTCACTAATGTAGTATATCATGTTTGATTTGTAGATGTTAAACCATCTTGTATCTATAGAATAAATCCCACTTGATTATGTATTTTTAATGTATTGTTGAATTCCTTTTGCTAATCATTTGTTGAGAAGTCTTGAGTCTATGTTTATTAGGGATATAGGCCTGTAATTTATTTTTGTTAGCGTCCTTGTCTGGTTTCAGGGTAACAGTGGCCTTTAAAAATGAGTATGGAGGGACGCCTGGGTGGCTCAGTTGGTTAAGCAGCTGCCTTCGGCTCAGGTCATGATCCCAGCGTCCTGGGATCAAGTCCCACATTGGGCTCCTTGCTCGGCAGGGAGTCTGCTTCTCCCTCTGCCTGCCTCTCTGTCTGTGTTCGTTCACTCTCTCTCCCTCCCTCTCTGACAAATAAATAACATTAAAAAAAAATCTTTAAAAAAAAAAAAAGTATGGAAGCATTCCATCCTCTTCAATTTTATGGAATAGTTGGAGAAGGATATTAATCCTTCTTTAAGTGTTTGGTAGAACTTAGCTTTGACACTCTCTGGTCCTGGAAATTTTTTTTGTTGGGAGTTTTTTGATGACTGATTCAATTTCATTGAATAATCAGTGTATTCATATTTTCTATTTCTTCATGGTTCAGTCTTGTAAGATTGTATGTTTCTAGGAGTTTATTAGTTTCTTTAAGTTGTCCAATTTATTGGCATGTAATTGTTCAATAATAGTATGTTATGACACTTTGTAGTTTGGTACTTTTGATTATAACTTTTCTTTCATTTCTAATTCCGTTTGGGCTCTTTCTTTTTTTCCCAGATGAGTCTGGCTGAAGGTTTATCAATTTTGTTTATCTTTAGAGAATCAGTTCATTATTTCATTGGTCTTTTCTTTCTTTCTTTTTGTTTTAAGTCTGTAGTGCATTTATTTCTGTTCTGATCTATATTATTTCCTTTCTTCTCCTAGCTTTGGGCTTTGTTGTTGTTCTTTTTCTAGTTCCTTTAGGTGTAGAATATTTGAGGTTTCTCTTGTTTTTTTCAGGTAAGCCTGTATTGCCATGGACTTCCCTCTCAGAGCAGCTTTTTTGCATCCCATAGATTTTGGAATGTTTCCATTTTCATCGTCTCAGTATTTTTTAATTTTCTCTTTGATTTCTTCATTGACTCTATGGTTGTCTAATACATGTTGCTTGGTTTCCACATGTTTGTTTTTTCCAGTTTTCTTCTTGTAATTGATTTCTAGTTTGGTGCAGTTGTTGCTGGAAGAGATGGATGGTATGATTTCAGTCTTAAATTTATTGATACTTGTTTTGTGGCTTAACATCTGTTCTATCCTGAGGAATGTTCCACATACCTTTGAAAAGAATATGTATTCTGATTTTGTATGGGTTGTTCTATCTATATTTTTTAAGTCCATTTGGTCTAATGTGTTTTTTAAGGCCAGTGTTTCTTTGTTGATTTTTTTGTTTGGATGATCTATTCATAGTTGTAAGTGGGGTTTTGAAGTCCCCCACTATTACTGTATTGCTTTCAACTTCTCCTTTTATGTCTGTTAATTTGCTTTATATATCTAGGTGCTCCTGTGTTGGGTTCATAAATATTTACAAATGTTATTGTCCTGTTGTTTGATATTTCCTCCTTTTCATTATGTAATACCCCTGTTTATCTTTCATTATGGTCTTTGTTTTTGTTTTGTTTTTAAGATTTTTTTGTTTATGTATTTGAGAGAGAGAGAGAGTGGCAGAAGGAGAAGCAGGCCCACTGCTGAGCAAGGAGCCCAATGTGGGGCTCAGTCCCAGGACCCCATGATCTGACCTGAGCTGAAGGCAGATGCTTACCTGGCTGAGCCAACCAGGTGTCCCTGTTCTTTGTTTTAAAGTCTGTTTTGTCTGGTACAAGTATGGGTATCCAGCTTTCTTTCCATTTCCATTTGAATGTAATACCTTTTTTTATTCCATTACTTTTAGTCCCTGTGTACTTTAGATCTGAAGTAAGTCTCTTATAGGCAGCATATAAATGGATCTTGTTCTTTTATCTGTTCAGCCATCCTGTGTGTTTTGACTGGAGTTTATTAACATTTTAAGTATTATTGATAGGCGTGTACTTAATTGCCATTTTGTTAATTGTTTTCTGGTTATTTTTGTAGTTCTTCACTGTCTTTCTTCTTGCCTTGCTCTCTTTCCTTGTAGTTTGATGGCTTTCTGTAGTCTTATGTTTGGCTTCTCTTTGCTTTATTTTTTGTGTATCATAGGTTTTTGGTTTTGGTTACCATGAGTTTTATATATAACAACCTGTGTATATAATGGTCTGTTTTAAGTTGATTGTCACTTGGAATGAGTTGATGAATGCATACTAAAAGCACTACATTTTTAACTTCCTATCCCCACCAACATTATATGTTTTTGGCATCGTACATTATATTATTTTATTTTATGTGTCCTTAACTAATTACTGTAGTTATAGTTGAATTTACTACTTTTATCTTTTAGCCTTCATACTAGCTTTATAAATTGTTGATCCACTACCTTAATTATATAATTGCCTTTACCAGTGAGAGTTTTTTCTTTTATATATTGTATTATTTCTAATCATGCTTTTCATTTCTGCTTAAAGAATCCTTTTAACATTTTTTATAAGATCTGTGTAGTGCTGATGAACTCTGTTAGCTTTTGTTTGTCTGGGAAATTCTTACTTTCCTGCTAATTCTGAATGATAACCCTGCTGGATATTCTTGGTTTTAAGTTTTCCTTTTAGCGCATCAAATAGATTATGTCACTCCCTTCTGGCCTGCAAGAATTTTGCTGAAAAAATCAGCTAATATACTTATGAATATACTTATGGGAGTTTCCTCATATATAACTAGTTGTTTTTTCTCTTGTCTTTAAAGTTCTCTCTTTATCTTTAGCTTTTGATATTTTACTTATGTATTGTGGTATGGATCTCTTTGTTTGGGACTCTTTTTGCTTCTTGGACTTGGATGTCCCTTTTGTTCCCAGGTTAGGGAAGTTTACAGTCATTATTGTTTCAAATAAGTTTTTGCCTCTCTTTTTTTTCTCTTTTCTCCTTCTGGGATCCCTGTCATGCAAGTATTGGTACATTTGATGTCTTGGAGGTCCCTTAAACTATCCTCATTTTTAAAAATTCTTTTTGCTTTTTGTGTTGTGAGCAGGTGATTTCCACTACTTTATCTTTCAGGTCACTCTCTGTTCTTATCATTTAAGATGCTTTTGATTCCCTCTTCTCTTCTTTATTTCATTTATTGAGTGTTTCAGCTGTGATTGGTACAGTCTTACACTGTTGAAATTCTCACTTCACCCGTTCTCCTGAGTTTGATGAGCACCTTTATGCCCATTACTTTGAACTGTTTCAGATAACTTCTGTTTCATTAAGATCTTTTACTGGGTTTTGTTTTTTATTTCATATGGAATGTATTTCTCTGTTTCCTCATTTTGACTAACTCTCTCTGTATGTATTAGGCAAAAATTGGTTGCCTCTCCCAGTCTTTTTTTTAAAATTTTTTAATTTTTTTATAAACATAGTATTATTAGCCCCAGGGGTACAGGTTTGTGAATCGCCAGGTTTACACACTTCACAGCACTCACCATAGCACATAACCTCCCCAATGTCTGCCTCTCCCAGGCTTAAAGGACTTTGTGGCTTTGTGTAGGTGATGTCCTGTGGGGTCCAGAAGTGCACTCCCTCCCGATCACCAGAGCCACCTGCTGAAGGGGCATGGTCTGTGTGAGCTGTGTATGGGACTACATTATTTATGGGACTCTGCCCGTGAATGAGGCTCTCAGTGGAGCACCGCCAGCATTAGCACGTTAGATTGAGAGTTCCAAGATGGCGCCTGCAAGCATCAACACTAGCAAAGTAGAATGTGATCTCAAAACTGTCACCTAACAGTGTTTCCATCCCTAGAATATATTTCAACAGTTGCCTGCCTCTCTGTGCCTGCCAGGCACCCCCAGGACTAGAGAGAGGACACGTTTACCCATGGTCTGGGTTCTTTTCCAACCTGTATTTTACCTTTGGGTCCTGGGTTCGGTGAGCCCTTTAAGAACAAATTTTCTCTTCCATGTAGCTCAGTGGTTTTCCTGGTTGTAATCTCTGTTTTCAAAGTTTGACTTTGGGGGGGGCTTATCTCTCTTGTGCAGGATATAATTGTGGGAATGCCTCTGTTGAGCTCTAACCCTTCACTCCTCAGGGAGAAATTCCATGTTTTTGAGATTCTTTCCCAACTGTGGATGGCTGTGCCTGGTGTGCGTTTTTTTGTTTTTTTCCCCTTGGTGAGAGGAGGTCTCTGCCATTCCTACTTCTCTTGATGCTGCCTCTTAGTTCCTCTTTGTGGAGGCTCTATTCATTCAGTTTTCAGAGCTTTTTCTGAGGGAATTATTCCTCAAGTATCTTTGTATCTGTGTATTTGTTTTGACCAGGGGAGGAGGTGAGTTTCAGGATCCTCTTAATGCCACTGTCTGAATCCTCCTCTGAGAAAAAAAAATTTTAGCATGGTAATCAAATAGCTATAAGGCAGAGTTGTAGACTGTCATTCATGTCTTTTCTCTCAATACATTTATTCAGCACCTCATATGTGTCAGGCATTATGATGTACCTGGTTCTGGATGAGCATTTCATTATCCTATATGATCAGGTATAGAACATTTTTAGAAGATCTCTGTATCCACTATACCTAATCAGCTTCTCAGATGGGGTAAGTCTGTTTATATTCTCCATGTGCACCAGGATAAACTCTAGAAGTGTGTGTGTATATGTGTCCATGTCCCTGGAGTGACTGTTGTATGCAAGATACCCAGATACTCTAAGAGCTGTGAGTTAACAAAGAAGTAGATGACATGATTGGGGACCTCAGGAAATGGAATAAAGTTCAGATGTTTGGGAGATACCAATTTTATTGACCTCTAGAAAGTTTAATTAAATGGAGTTGCTTTATGTATTGGGTCTCCAGTTTAATATGATAGAATTTTCTTTTTTTTTTAAATTAAATTAAATTAAATTTTTTTTTATTTACTTGATAGACAGAGATCACAAGTAGGCAGAGAAGCAGGCAGAGAGAGGAGGAAGCAGGCTCCCCGCTGAGCAGAGAGCCCAATGAGGGGCTCGATCCCAGGACCCCGAGATCATGACCTGAGCCGAAGGCAGAGGCTTAACCCACTGAGCCACCTAGGTGCCCCTAGAATTTTCTTTTTTGAAAGATTAATTTATTTGAGAGAGAGAGAGAAGGAGAGTGTGCACGTGCCTGAGTGTGGGTGGGGTGGAAGAGCAGAGGCAGAGGGAGAAGCAGACTCCTTGCTGAGCTGGGAGCCCGATGCAGGCCTTGATCCCAGGACCCTGAGATCATGACCTGAGCCAAAGGCAGGCACTTAAGTGGTTATCTATCTATTAAGGGCAGGTACCCCTTAACCTGATAGAATTTTAATGGGAAAAAGGAATTTGAGAATATAAGGAAAATTGCGAAATGTAGTGCATTAAAAGTGTCTTGACATGCTAACTTAGGATGTTTTCACTATTGTCCTTAAATTTACCCAGAAATCCAAAATGCGTTTTGGTATGTTGTTTTAACATTAGGAGTGACAGTTCATTCCAACACCATTTAAAACACTGTAGACATGTTGACTCTTTCCTAGCTTTAAACTTGGGGACTTTGAGAAAATATGCCTTTAGGCAATACCTTGATAATTATCTTCTCATCTTGGTCTTTTTTCCATCATGTTTTAGGTCAAAAAAAGTTGTCTTTTTGTTCTTTATTCCTTAGTCTGGATGATTTCTCAAAATTATTCTTCTTAGGCTATTTTAGGTCAGTTTTGTCCTTTCTGTTGATCCTTTTCAATTAATTACATGAATACATGCAATTTTACACGAGTTTTCTTGTTAAATTTAATATATCATTGTCATTTCATGTGTCTGAGATTGTTGAGTGACTCATAAAATATTGTTCTACAGCGTTTAAACTCTTTGTAGAATATTTTATCATCCAAGTATACTGTATTGATACTGAGGTTTTCTTTAATTTTGTCTGACCCTCTGATGATATGCTCAGCAGTTAAATTTTTGTTCATGTCCATGATATATTCCTAAAATGGAATTTCGTGATGAAACAGTATGTATAAGTAGATTTTAATGTTTTGATGCATACTCTAGAATTGCCCTTTGGAAAGATTACATGTTTATTAGTCTGATTAATCTGATTTCTTCATTATTTTGCTAGTATTGAGATAAGACTGAGTATATAATTATATAGTTTACTTTTTTTTCCACTGTATTATGATCATTGTCCCATACCTCTAAAGGTTTTAATATTCTTTTTAAAGTTAATTTTTAGGGGCACCTGGGTGGCTCAGTGGGTTAAATGTCTGCCTTCGGCTCAGGTCATGATCTCAGGGTCCTGGGATCCAGTCCTGCATCGGGATCTCTGCTCAGCAGGGAGTCTGCTTCCCTCTCTCTTTCTCTGCCTACCTCTCTGCCTACTTGTGATCTCTCTCTGTCAAATAAATAAATAAAATCTTTAAAAAAAAATAAAGTTAATTTTTAGGGGGCACCTGGGTGGCTCAGTCAGTTAAGTGTCTGACTTTGGCTCGGGCCATGATCCCGGGGTCCTGGGATCGAGTCCCAAGTCGGGCTCCCTGCTCAGCTGGGAGCCTGCTTCTCCCTCTCCCTCTGCCTGCCTCTCCTCCACTTGTGCATGCGCTCTTTCTCTCTCTCTCTCTCTCTCTCTCTCTCTCTGTCTCAAATAAGAAAAATCTTTAAAAAATTAGTTTTTAATTTTTTTTGCAATAAAATTTGCCATCTTAAAGTGCACAGTTGGGTGGTTTTTAGTGAATTCACTGTATTTTTGTAACCATTACTACTGTCTAGTTCCAGAACATTTCCTAAATGAAATCTAAAAAGAAACATGTACTCATTAGCAGTCATTCCCAATACTCCCTATCTCCCTTCCCTGACAACTACCACTGCTATCTGCTTCTTTCTGGATTACCTATTCTGACAGTTCATATAAGTGGAATCATATAGTATATGGCATTTTATGTCTGATAGCTTAACATAATGCTTTCAAGGTTTATCCATTGTTATTGAAAGTAGCAGTACTTCCTTTTAGTATCCTTTTTATGACATTTTATCATATAATGATGCCATAATTTCTTATTTTAGACATTTTTCCTGTATTAACTACTACTAGGAATATTAATGTATGTAACTTTTATTTGTAAATTGTAAGCTATATTCTTATGGTGGATTCCTAAGTGGAAATTTACTGTGTCAAAGGTTATCACTCTTAAAGGTCTGTTTCCCATGACCAAATTGTTTTCTGGGAAGTTTTTATGAATTTAAACTCCTACCAATAGGGTAAATAAAATTTTGTCCTTACTTTAGCTTCTTTAATATTTAGAATATTAAACAATTTGATTGCTAATTTGATGGTTTAAAAAGATTAAATTGTTTTAAGTTGTGTGTGTGTATATATATATATATATATATATATTAAAGATTTTATTTATTTATTTGTCAGAGAGAGTGAGCACAGGCAGACAGAGAGGCAGGCAGAGGCAGAGGGAGAGGCAGGCTCCCTGCTGAGCAAGGAGCCTGATGCGGGACTCGATCCCAGGACGCTGGGATCATGACCTGAGCCGAAGGCAGCCACTTAACCCACTGAGCCACCTAGGCGTCCCTTAAGTTGTATATTTTTATTATTGGTAAAGTTCAACCTTTTTTCGTAAAATTATTAGTCATTTGAGTTTCCTCTTGTTTCGAAATTTCTTTTTGCGTCTTTTTATCACCTTATGATCTTCCTATTTTCCTTTTGATTGAGCCTTTTATATATTAAGGAAGTTAGCTGGTTGCTTTATTTGTTTAAAATATTTTTACCAGTTCTTTTCTTTTACGTTTTTGATGTATAGAAATTTTAATCTTTGTAATGTAGTTAAGTTTTGCAATTTAAAATTAAACCTTAAACAATGAACTCTTTATTATATTTGGAATTCTCTTTGCTATATGGTATGCCTCATTGTTCCTTTTTTTTTTAATAAATAGCAGCTCATTCCATCCAACACCATGTAAAAATTAGTCCATCCCTTTTCTCACTGATTTTTTTTACGTTCTACCTATTTCTTACCGATGTTTGATGTCTCTTCTGTCACTTATTGCATTCATATATTTATGAAGCTCTGGATTTTAATTGCTTGTTTTTTTTTCATCGGTTTATTTTTTCTGCCAAGTTCCATTTAATTAGACTGAGGTAGGATAGTATATTGTTATCTATACCTTTGCCTGGGAGTCAACTAGAACCTCTATTAGTAGACAAAACTGGGACTCTGTGTGTTTTGGGGAAATTGTTTAAGCTTTCCAGGTCTCATTTCTTTTTCTATCTGTAAAAGGGGATAATAAAAGCAACCACTCTAAAAGGATGTTTTAAGGATTAAGGAAATGACTATTAAGTGGACAGTATCCGGGCACATTTAATAAGTACTCAAGGAATGTTAACTGTTAAGACAGTGATGATGATTTCATATTACATATTAATATCTGGTAGAACTCTTCTTTTTCAAAATTCTTTTAGTTATAATTACATATTTAGCTTCTGGATAACTTTAGATTACTTTTTCTTTCCTTCCATCCTCTCAAAAAAAATTCCATTAGTATTACAGTAAATCTATAAGTTAATTTGGGGGAAAAATGACAATACTCAATGTCCCTATCCAGAAACTTGGCATTTCTCTCAATTCATTCAAGTTTTCTTTTTGTTTTTAAAAGCCTTACTAATGTTTCCTTCTTAAAGGTCCTATATGTGTTTTTGGTTAAAGGTATTTTTAAGTATTTTTTTTGTTAGTTAGTATTGATGGAATCTTTTTTTGCGTTATTTTTTAATGATTTGTTATTGGTAATTATGTATGTTTTGGCATCTGTTGGTCTGTTTTTTTCATTCTGCATACAAATGATGAGATATTTAAATGTTTTATTCTTTTCTCTTTGTTCTTGCATTATCTCTTTATTCTTTCTTCTTTCTGAAGGTGATGATTGCTGTTGTTCTTTTATTGAGATGTTCTTTGGCTCCTTTTTCCTCTATCTTTGGTTATTTAGGTAAAAACAGATGACATAGCAAGAATTTACCAGCCTAAGCGTTATGCTTTATCACCCAAGACAACGATTACACTGGCACATCTGCTTGCTGCTCGTGAAGATCTGTCCAAGATCATTAGAACAAGTAGTGGCTCCAGCCGAGAGAAGACGGCATGTGCCATTAATAAGGTTGGTTTTTCTTTCAGTATGGTGGAGAATGAATTTATATCTTCATTTGATGTTTACCGTTTTCAATCCATTTTTCTCTTACACCCTGGTAAACTTCTAGAACAGAAAGTGGCAAAATTAGTTCATCCAGGCGTAGTTATGTTTTATTTGTGCATGTTCATTTGAATCTCTGTATTCATAAATCAAACCACAGTTTTATTTGAATTAGAGTAATTAAGAATTGATTTTATCAGTAGCTTTAGCAGGAATTATTTGCCTTCTTTTCAAGAATGTATTTAATTTTTGTCAGTAAAAATCTGCAGTAGTTGTTTGAGGTAATGACAGGTTCCTTATATCCTTGGTGTAAAGGAAGGGTACATGCTTTAGAGACCTATAGGTCTGGATTCATATCCCAGTTCTGTCATTTACATAGACCTTGGGTAGGTTACTGAATCTTTTGGAGGTTCCATTTTCTGATGAAGAGTATAGATGCATTTCTCCAACATTACTTTTAAACAAGCTCAGAGAGATTGAATCTTTTACAACAGCAGCGATGGCGATAATCTAGATTTGTCAGTTTGACTGGCATGTACTTTGTATTTAGAGCACTTTATGGCAAACTTTATTAGAAAAGAGCAAAAAAGAAGGGATTTGGGCAATTTTGAAACATTGTTACTCAGCAAAAAAGTGTACTTGATACAGTATATCTTGCTATTGGGGTGGTTGTATATAAAGTCAACTTAATTATTGCTAAGTTAGTCACCAGTGTTTGTTCCTCCCTCTTCTATTTTAGATCAACCTCCTCTGCCTTTTGAAACTTTTCTGTCTTTAAATATGTTACTTAGTATCTTATATCAGTCATGATCTAGTCTGATGAGATTAAGAGTTCTACTTTAAGTGACATTGCCCATCTCTTTTCCAAGTTTATAATTTGTAGTCTATTTGAAGGTGATTTTATCAGTTCTTGGAGCAGTGTCCCCATGTGGTCACCAACATAGCATCTTTGTTTTGTGGAGAGACCAATGAAAATAACCACCAAGAAAAGCTGTTTTTTGCATATGGTAATTAGGACATTATTGGTGACTTGAAGAGAATGTTTGCATTCTTCCAACATTGCCCCACAGTAAGGATGATGTACTTTTTGTCTTTAATTTATGACATAAATTACTAAAACATGTTTCTTTTTTTTTTTAAGATTTTATTTATTTGTCAGAGAGAATGAGCACAGGCAGACAGATTGGCAGACAGAGGCAGAGGGAGAAGCAGGCTCCCTGCTGAGCAAGGAGCCCGATGTGGGACTCAATCCCAGGACGCTGGGATCATGACCTGAGCCGAAGGCAGCTGCTTAACCAACTGAGCCACCCAGGCGTCCCTAAAACATGGTTTTGACTAGAGGATCAGTGGAAGTAGAACCAAACTGATTTGAGGCAGTTACCGTTTTACCTTCTTTTCTGAAAGAGATGAGCTAGTCTCCTAGCTTTCTTTGTTAGTACTGTCTGTCTGTATTTATGGGCATATAAAGTAGCCCCTTTCTACAGAAGGCTGGGGACTTAAAATCAAACGCTTCCTGGCTTATCCTCCCAAGGATAAGTATTGTGAAGTGTTGTATTCCAAGGATAAGTATTGTGAAGCATGGTTAAGAGAGCCTATCAAGACTTTATTTTCTCTCTGATAATACAGTAACTAGTATCATCATTGAAAATTAGTGAGCTTAAGTTTCATAAGAAAGGAATAGTTCATTGAGAATCCCTGTATCTTTAGAGGGATACCTTGGATTATAGTCATCTTCATCTCTAACATCTCATTAAATTCACATGTTACCATATATACTTAATACTTTTAAAATAACATGTGCTTAGGAATAGTTTTTTATTGGATAATCCATGACCAAATGAATGGCAGTGGAAAGTCCAGAGTTGTGTATAAATAGATACGAAGTTAAAGAATATAGGGTATATAATTTATGTATATTGAAATTATTTTGCTAAAAATGTTTTAGTATGGTGGGTACTGCATTTGTTACAGAATTTGGGTACAAATTTGAACAAGAGAAAATTAACAAGCCCTTAAGTTTCAGCAATATTCCCCAGTTTTTAAAAAAAAAATTTTTTTTTTTTTTAAATTTTGTCAGAGAAAGAGCACAAGAGAGGGAGCAGCAGGCAGAGGGAGAAGCAGGCTCCCCACTGAGCAAGGAGGCCGATATGGGAATCAATCCCAGGACCCTGGGATGATGACCTGAGCGGAAGGCAGACGCTTAACTGACTTGAGCCACCCAGGCTTCCCTTCCCTGGCTTGTTTAAAAGTAGTCCACACATACTTACCTGGCAGGGGAGATACCACGATCATGAAGGTGGTTTTCCAGGGCGAGGCTTATCCATTGCACTCCGGATGTGCTGACCCCTGTGATTTCCCCAAATGTGGAAAACTGGACTGCGTAATTTGTGGTAGTGGGGGACTGCATTTGCGCTCTCCTCTGTATGAGGGCATTTCAAAAAGTAGATTTTTTTTTTGTGGGGGAGGCACCTGGGTGGCTCAGTGGGTTAAGCCTTTGCTTTTGGCTCACGTCATGATCTCGGGGTCCTGGGATCGAGCCCCGCATCGGGCTCTCTGCTCCGTGCGGAGCCTGCTTCCTCCTCTCTCTCTGCCTGCTTCTCTGCCTACTTGTGATCTCTGTCAAATAAATTAATAAAATCTTAAAAGAAAAAATAGTCCATACTGTGAGCAATTTGTCATACCTCACATTTCTATTTTCAGTATTAATCCGTGCTGCATGTCTGGTGCTTTCATGTCCTTAAATATTTGGCTTCTGTTTCTTTATTAGAACAGTAAGTTGAATATCACTTGAATCCTTTATATAAATTGTAACTTCTAAAATATTAGAAACTGAAAGACAGTGTTTCTTCACACAGGTGTTGATGGGAAGGGTGCCTGACAGAGGAGGACGGCCAAATGAAATTGAACCACCACCCCCTGAAATGCCCCCTTGGCAAAAGAGACAAGACGGCGGTGGAAGGGGTGGTTGGGGTGGTGGAGGTGGTGGGGGTGGTCGCGGAGGTGGTGGTGGTGGAAGAGGTGGTTGGGGAGGTGGGGGAGGTTGGGGAGGTGGTGGAGGAGGAGGTGGGGGAGGAGGAGGGTGGGGAGGAAGGGGAGGAGGGGGTGGAAGAGGAGGGGGCTATGGTGGAAGAGGGGGCTATGGTGGAAGAGGTTATGGAGATCCATATGGAGGAGGTGGTGGTGGATATAGAAGATATTAAAAACTACCAAAATTAGATAGCAGTGCTTACTTCTTGGCAGAGATATTAGCTGTAGTGTTCTAAATAACATACTTGAATGTCATTTTTGAAGTAAACACCATGTTAGATTCCCTATACCATTCTTGAATTGGGTTAATCTGTAAGAGCCTTGTTTTATACTACCATTTGATCTCTTAGAGTGATGATTTTTCCATATTCTGTGTACCCTTGAGCATGTCTTTTTAAAAAACAAAAAATGAGCAAAAATTATTTTTAAAAATGTAAATATTTATTACCATCAAACTTGGAAAATGGAAAGTATTTTATTGTCATGATTGAATTTAGATTGTTACCTGTATTTTATTCAGGTTTGAAACATAAATTACCCAACTTGGAAAGGAATATAGACTATTGCCTCATCTGTATTCCTGTGGCTGTGTTTTGTATTTGATTATTATACTTTATGAAATAGGGAAAGGGACTGATCTAATGGTTGTGTTCAATAGATAGTTGTCATGACTTGTTTGTTTTTTTATAGGCAGTAATTCCTCTGACCAGGGTTTCTGTTAAAGGTCCATTAACTGAAGCTCAAGCCTGCTTCTTGCTCTCTATATTTGATTTATTTTCCAGGTGGATTTGAAATCTGTGATTTTGTTTAAGAAAGCAGAGTTAAAGACTGAGGTCAGAATTACTCTAAAGGGATGAGGGCAAGTAACTTTACATGGTGATGTAAAAAATATTCATCATATAAACCGTTCTCTTCTTCATTTGTGCCATCACCTTAGGTGTTTGAGTATTAAAAGCAGGCTGAGCTGCATTAATCAGGATTAGGGCAGTAATTGCCAGTGTCAGTCTGTCAGAGGTAGGATCTGGGCATCCCTTGGAAATTCTGATTCATAGCTCAATTTGGGAAACAGAGTTAGGGAATGGTTACATGTGATTTGGTGGTTGGAGCAGGTTTGGGGATCAAGAGTTGTGAATTTGAATCATGGCACTAGCCCAGGGGATACTGTGGGCTGAAATGACTGTAGTTCTCAAGGATTGATTTGTCCTCATTTGTCAAATGAGGAATGGTGACACTTGTATTCTTCTCAGATTGTTGCATAAAGACCTAAGTACAAGTACCATTTATTGAGGGCTTGTTGTGAAGTGGGCCAAGTAACGCATTTTTCTCTTAGTATAGAGAGTTAGGTAAGATAGTTACACACACTTTTTCATTCCTACTGTAAAATGTGTATCCCAGTGTGGGCTCTGGTTGACCTGTGCATAACAACTTTTTGTGATCTAGCAAACTCAACAGATAGAAAGCTGATTACCAGTGGACACATGGTATTTGATATTTGGCAGTTTCATTGTTGTTTTGTTTTGCTTTATAGTAAACCCTGTAGTGAAATCTAAAATAATGTTAAAACTTTAAAAGTAAGTATTGTGTATATACTGCAGTCTTTGCCATGTATTTTTCAAGCTAACTCTTTAAAGGAATTTGTTCAGGATAGGAAAACAAACTTTAGGTTATTTGTAAAATAGATTTAAAAAATGTGTTTATATTTAATGAAGATACTTAATTTCATTTGTGATAGTTGGGAAAAAAGGATTCTTTTAAATAGCTATGAACTCTGAAATAAATAATTTTTAAAAGTATGTAATCAAAGACTACTGGAGTATAGTTGCTGACATAGAAGGTATTTACAACTACTTTCATCACTAAAGGTTTTTGGTAAACAATGGCAGAAACATTAATTTATCCATTTCTGTAAGATTTCCTTGTAATTTCACAGGAGTGCTGTTGAGTTACCCACTCTACTCACTGTAAATTTTACCTGATTTTATCACTACTGGAATCCTATTAGAGCTGGAACCCCTCCTATTTACATATTCCTATGAACTTCACTCAAATAAAAAACAGTGATCTAGACCCTAATATCTTATTCTTCCCTGGAAAGTAGGACTTTCATGATATTCTGTTTTAAGAAAAATTTGTTTTGTAGAAGAGTGTGCTGAGTAGTATCTAGACTAGCAGTAGGCACTTTGGGGCTTTGATATCAACAGCCATAATGTGAAAATGTTTTATAAATTGAGTGCAGTACAAATGCAGAGTATGATGAATGGTACCTTACTGTTTCCTACAATCTAAACCTTTTTATGGGCCTCCTCTTCATTTCTTTTTGCCTGGATCTCAGTTTCATTTTCCCCTATTACTTCATTTATCCCCCCGCCCTTTTTTCCTCCCTGCCTTAGTCTAGCCTTTGGTATCTTAATAGCACCTACAGACATGACTTTACTGAGAGATTCTGGATTAAAGTAACTAACCTCTTACCTGGACCTTATAAAGAATATGTGTCCCCATCCATTTTACACATAGCTCTCAGTAGAAGAAGGGACCAGGTGTTTTCTTTGAACCTATGGCCTTGTGTTCTACAGATTAGGGAAAGCTTGCTTCACTAAAGAGAAAAAAACCTTTCAAACAAGAACACTTAATTACCTATATTTATGTCAAGAGAAGGTATGATGACCCAAAAAAGATTGTGACCAGGGAATGTTCTGAGCAATGAGATTATACCTTATATGGAGCACAGGATAGATTAATTTGGGATGGAAGAAAGGAGGCAGTTTAATCTCTCCTTCAGTGTCAGGTTCTATGACTTACTTTGTATGAAGTGTTAGGAATTGCCAAAATGATAAATACACCCACGTCCTAATGTACCAGAATGCATTCCATAGTGGAATTTGAATGATTGAATTTACCCCCACTCTTCATTGGTCTGGTTAAACAAAAGTTGGCTGGTATTAAGAGGAAGTCATAGCTATCTCTTAATCACTGTAAGTAGTCATGAACACAAATGAATTGCTCTGGATGGTCTGTACTGGACTGAACTATACTTCAGTGAACCAATTTCACGCACAACTTCAAAGTTCTAAACTTGCTAGTTTTCTTAACTGTTGAATTAAAGACAAAAGCCACAGAGAAAGACAGCCTTACATTTGTCTCCATTCTTAAGTATTTATAGGCTTAATATTTGGGGATTACTGTAAGTCCTTATGCAATAAGAAAGGAAAAGGTTGAATATTTCTGTACTGTTACCTCATGTTATAAAAAGATTTAGAATAACTTAAATGAATAATTAGTTGCTTTGCTTTTCCTTCCAGGAAAACCCAGTTTGGTTAATAGAATAGGGAAGTAGTATCCACTGAGAATTTTAGTAAAAATTCCGGAGAAGTTTCTACATACTCATGAACTAGAAGAAACACAAGACAGCTATGTAGTAGGGATCCTAATGTCTTTTATCATATAAATATTACACAAAGAAAACTTACATTATATATAAAAAAAATCCTTTACAATCTGTACACTTGTTTTTTCCTTGCATTTCTTTTACATTATAATCCTTAGACAGAAATTCACAAGTGGTCAGTAAAAAGGCAAGTCAGTTACCAAAGAAAATGAGAAGTGATGTTGCTGTTGACAAAACAAGATTTGTCCTCGTTTTGATGGATAAATATATGCTCAAACTTACTTCAAGTCCGTATAAGACAGAAAAATGTATATCCTAGGCTTGACAAACCAAAAATTTTTTCCAGATTATTTCTGTAGATACTACTAATCCCATGTAGCTCAGCCCAAATATTAACTTACATGCTATTCGTCTTTGGCCCTTGCTGGACTGCAAAAACTTGTGATAAAACTATTGCTTTCTATCCATTTCAGTGGTAAATTCTGGAGTGCTTGAGACCCTCTAGCCATATTAATTTAACTGATTAAGGGAACTCTGACATTTGGAATTGTAGAATTATGGATTATGAACACAGGAATTAACCTGGGGTCTGTATTTTGGATGGAGGGTAAGGAGAATGAAAAAATTTGTGTCACATGTCTATGTTTATAAAGAAATTGTGCTGTACCACCTTTGGTCTGTATCAGAGGGGAAGAATAATAATGAAGAACATGAATTTTAAAGATCATAAATTCACATTTGCCACTTATATGGACAAAGTACTTCTTAACTTATATATCAGGTGATGCCCCTAAGCAGCCTGCTATGGGGATTTCTGAGTTTGGAATTAGGAAAGGGTAAATTTGTGTGTAAAATAATTCTTTAAAACACTAACTGAAAGCTACACACTAGTTTTGTCACTAAAGCTAAAGCTCAGTACAAGGAAGTATGCAAATGGAAACTGGTCTTTCATCAAAGAAACTTCTCAAATGATCTGACTCCTCCAAGGAAGTTACACTGTATATATACTTTGTATTCTGAATAAGATTTGGTGTTGCTGGCTTTAGGTTTTGACCTTTTAATCGTTGAGATTATGTTCTTGGCAGTTGGTCAGCTTGCTTACGAAATTCAAGTCTGCTTGGTACCAAGTTTTCCAAGTATGGAAGGTAAGTTCCCCTTAAAAAGAAAATGATTATAAGAACTTTTTAGAGAAATCAAAAGTGTGATAAATTTTATAGATCGGGAGTTTATAAACAGTTGCCCAGACAACTAATTGTGCCCGTTTATCCTTAACCTTCATTAATAGAAAACTCCTAGGACTCTTAATTGAAATTTTGCTAAACAGTACATTTTACATTGTGAGCAATTTATGTATCCTGTAACAAACTAACTTTATATTTGTGGATTTGTGTAAATTGACAAAGTTGTTTAATTCATTTCCATATTTTATGAAGGAAGAAACAAAAGTCCAAGTCACATGCATGCTTGATATTGTATATACATAATATATACACATATACACGCTCTCAGATTTTACTGAAGCCTCTCATTCAACTAGCTTATTTCTAAATAATATTAATAGTGAAGACAGTGTAGCACAAAATCAGTTCAAAATAGTTACTTCAAAGAAAAAAAGATAAAGATGGCACATGAAAAGTTAAATGGACTCTTTGAAAAAGCCATAAATTCCTAATTCTACCCAGTGTAGATATTTAAGGACAAATACCATGTTGGCAGTAAAAATAGCTACCTGGCCAGTCATATAGTAGGTGGTACTAGCTATGTTTCCAGGTTTTTAATTTGCCTACTTATGATTCTGAGACTAAAACTGTGAGATATCTCATGTGAGTATGAGCCTAGTGAGGGAGGAGTGGGAGAAGGCTAATTGATATCTGAGGTAGTAAAGTGGAAACCAGATTCGAAAAGAATGCTGGAATACAGAGAAAGTGAATCTGTTTTTGGAATGTGAGTATCTTCCCATTGTAAGCAAGCTTTGGATGGAACAAAATAAATCCCTCAGTTCATAGAAAACCCACAGAAGGAAGCAAACTGATTTTCCAGGGATTTTAGTTCTGAGGAAGTAGTAGTAGCTACACAGGCCACATAGGAGAAGCAACCTTGTCAGAAATCTTGGTCATGTATTTATCAAGCTGTTGGTATTAGTCCCGGGGAGGGGGGAAAGTTTATGGTGTGAATGGCAAAAATTCTGCATTCTTCAGCTTTCCTACCCATTGATTCACTGACTGAAGACAATTCCACTCATTAGGAGTCTTAAAAAGAGTAACTTGCTTTTCTGGTTGTTCTAAGGTTTCCCAGTTGTTTGTGTTACTCATTTTACTTAAGAGATCTCTGATGCACTCCTCTGCACATTGTGATCCTTCAGTTTCCAGGCTAAGAACAGTCACCGTGCTCCATTTGAGCTAAGACATGATTTTTGCTTGCAAGTTGGAGGGTTTCTATTTTCTTCTGTGCATATTTCAGTTGGATCTTTAGAGCATCATTATCTGCTTTCAGGGTATTTATTTCCTAAAGGGAAGGAGATGAGGTATGTTAACAAAGCAGCAATGAATAGCAAATCAGTTACAATATTGGAAGTACTACACTTGATTGGCATTTTCTGTTCACTGTGGCTGAGAATTAAAAACTATTTTCAAGACATTTATTTTGCTCTGAATAGAAAATAACAAGTTAAATATCAAGTGAGCATGTACAAACAGCAGTTAGTTTTTGTTATCATATCAAAGATGGCTAGCAGGCAGAATAAACCATTCCCAGATAGAAGGGAGATATAAAACCTTCAAATGCTGTATAGTGAGAGACCTAAACTTGGCAGAAATGGAGTCTCTGGTCAGTTCTGAGGTATGGAAACTGACTCAGAATACTGTCATATGAAATATTATAGTTCTTTTAGTCTTCAGCCCCCCCCCAATCACTGAAAACTAATGGACTCCTTTGATAATGTATTTTATCCTACCCCCTAAACTTAGATTTAATTATCTAATTTTCTGAGGCAATTGACTTCCAGACTATTGCAAGTTTTTAAACTGAATTATGTCTGACCTATGACATAGTATAAATTTAAGATGTACAGCATGTTACTGTGATATGTTATAATACTGCTGTTGTAATGACAACACCTTTCATTGTTATATTAACCTTTTTAATAATTGGAATAATTTAAGTTCTGGACTCAGCAGGTTTGAGGATTATAGTACAGTATTATCTACATTCATTGTACCATGCATCCTATCTTTCAGGCTTATTTACCACTTGTAAGTTGGTACCGTTAAACAAGTCTGTATGTCCTGTCCTTCCCCTGTAACCACCATTTTATTTTTTATTTTAATTTTTTAAAGATTTTATTTGAGAGAGAATGAGCGAGAGAGAACACAAGCTGGGGAAAGGGCAGAGAGAGAGGGAGAAGCAGCCTCCCTGCTGATTTGGGGATCATGACTCCAGCTGAAGGCAAAGGCTTAACCAACTGAGCCACCCAGGTGCCCTGTAACCACCATTTTAATCTGTCTTTGTAAGTTCGGCTTTTTAAAATTCCATATATAAGTGATGTCATACAGTACCTGTCTTGCTCTGCCTTGTCTCACTTAGCATAATGTGTCTGAGGTCCATCCATGTTGTTGCAAATTCCCTTCTCATGGCTGAATGATACTCCATTGTGTGTATGTGCGTGTATATATACATTTTCGTTGTCCATTCATTGATGAGGTATGGTCATTTGGGTTGTTTCCATATTTTGGCTATTGTAAATAATGCTGCAGTGAACACGGGAGTGTATCTGTCTTTTTGAGTTAGTATTTTTATGTTCTTCAGCTAAATACCCAGAAGTGGAACTGCTGGATAATATGATAGTTCTGCTTTTAATATTTGAGGAACCCCCATGCTGTGTCCCATAGTGGCTGCATCAGTTTGCATTCTCACCAACAGGGCACAAGGGTTCCCTTTTCAGCACGTCCTAGCAAGCACTTGCTCTCTTGTTTTCTTGATGCTAACGATTCTAACACGTGTAAGTTGACAGCTCATTGCGTTTTGATTTGCATTTCCTTGATTAGCAGTATTGAGCATCTTTTTTATGTACCTGTTGGCCATTTGTATTTGTTCTTTAGAAAAATGTCTCTTTACTCTTCTGTCCATTTTAAAATCAGATTTTGTTGCTATTGAGTTGTATGAATTCTTTACATAATTTGGTTATAACCCTTTACCCAGTTTATGGTTTGCAAAAATCTTCTCCCATTCTGTATATTTCTTTTTTTGCTGTGTTAATTCTTTTGCTGTACAAAAACTTTTAAGTTTGGGACGCCTGGGTGGCTCAGTTGCTTAATCGGCTGCCTTCGGCTCAGGTCATGATCCCAGCGTCCTGGGATCGAGTCCTGCATCAGGCTCCTTGCTTGGCGGGGAGCCTGCTTCTCTCTCTGCCTCTGCCTGCCACTCTGCCTGTGCTCACTCTCTCTGACAAATAAATAAAATCTTTAAAAAAAAAAACAAAACTTTTAAGTTTTAGTCTCTGTTGGTTGAAGAGACTATCTGTTCTGCCTTGGGTGTTCTTGGTGCTCTTATATTAGCTCACTGTATAAGCAAGGTGTGATTCTGGGCTCTCTTTATTCTATCATTGGTCTTTGTGTTAGTTTTTGTGTCAGTACCGTACTGATTTTATTAGCGTAGCTTTGAGTATACTTTGAAATCAGGAAGTATGATATCTTTAGCTTTGTTCTTTTGTGGTTCCACACAGATTTTAGGATTGTTTTTTTCCTATTTCTATAAAAGAATGCCATCGGTATTTTAAAGAGATTGCATTATGTAGATGGCCTTGGGTAGTATGGACATTTTAACAGTTCTTCGGGTCATGAATATGAGATACCTTTTCATTTGTTTCTTTCACTTCCTTGGTCAAATATATTCCCAAGTATTTCATTGCTTTTGGTGCTATTGTGAATAGGATTGTTCTATTTCTTTTTTCAGATATTTCATCCTTAGTGTGTAGAAATGCAGCTGATTTCTGTATGTTGATTTGGTAGCCTGCAACTATATCTAAATTTTTGATTGGTTTAAACAGTGTTTTGGTTGTTTTGGCAATTTTATATATACAGATTTATGTCATCTGTAGATACTGAGTTTTACTTCTTTCCGGATTTGGATGCTGTTTATTTTGTTGTCTTGCTTAATCGCTCTAGCTAAGATTTCTACTAATGTGTTGAGTAAGAGTAATGAAAGTAAGCCTCCTTATGTCTAGTTTCTGATCTTGAGAAAAAGTTTTAACTTTTTTCCCACTAAGTATATTCTAGGGGTTTGTCGTTTTGGGCCCTTATTATGTGGAGGTATGTTCCTTCTATATCCAATCTGTTTTTTTGTTTTTTTTATTTTGAAAGGGTGTTATATTTTGTCAAATGCCTTTTCTGCCTCTGTTGAGATGATCATGTGATTTTTCTTTCGTTTTACTAATGTGATGTGTTACATTTATTGAGTTGTGTATATTTGTTTATGCTTACATTCAAGGGATCAATCACATATAATAATCCTTTTGTATGTTCTTGAATTTTGAGTTTGATAATATTTTGTTGAGAATGTTTGCATTCATATTCATCACCAGTACTGGGCTTTAGTTTTCTTATGGTGTCCTAATCTGGCTCTGGGATCAGGGTAATGTTCTTATACAGTAAGTTTGGAAGTGTTCCCTTCTCAGTTTTTTGGAAGACTTTGAGAAGGATTGGTGTTAATTCTTCTTTGACTGTTTGGTAGATTGCACCAATGAAGCCCAGTGTTGGGTGCATATATATTACAACTGTTATATCTTGCTGATGCAATATCTTGTTGATGTATCGAGCCTTTTACCATTATATAATGACCTTGTCTCTTGTTAACATTTATGACTTGAAATCTGTTTTGTTTGACATAAGTATGGCTATGCTCCATTTTCTTTGGACTTTTATTTGCATGGAATATCCTCTTCCATCCCTTTATTTTGAGCCAGTATGTGTCTTGAGAGTTGAAATGAGTTTCCTGTAGGCAGCATAGAGTTGGGCTTTTTTTAATCCATTTAGCCGCTCTGTACCTTTTGACTGGTGAAACCAATCCATTTTTTTTTTTAGCATGATTATTGTTATGTAAGGACATACTACTGCCATCTTATTCATCTTATTTGCCTTCTGGTTGTTTTATATCTCCTTTTTCCCTCTGTTTCTGCTTACCCTTGTAAAGTGTGATTTTCCATAGTGATTTGAGCCTCCTAAAATTTTTTACTTCAATTTAACTAACATGTATTGTATTATTAGTTTTAGAGGTAGAATTTAGTGATTCATCAGTTGCATACAAGACCCAGTGCTCCTTACATCCAGTGCCCTCCTTAAGGCCCATCACTCACTCACTTCAACCCTCCTCGTCTCCAGCAACTTTCAGTTCCCTATAGTTAAGGGTCTCTAATGGTTTGCCTCCCTCTCTGTTTTCCTTATTTTTCCTTCCCTTTCCCTATGCCCATGTGTTTTGTTTCTCAAATTCCACATAGGAGTGAAATCATATGGTATTTGTCTTTTTCTGACTGACTTTGCTTAGCATAGTACCTTCTAGTTCCATCCACCTCATTGCAAATGGCAAGATTTCATTCTTTTTGCTTTGTGATTACCATGTGGCGTACATATAAAACATCTCATAATTAAAATAGTCCTTTTTATCTTGAAACTTTATAGGTGACCAAAGATAAAGTGCTATTCACTCTTTTATTCCTTCCCTTTTATATTTTTGACATTACAATTTATCTTTTTATGCTCTGAATTCATTGAGAAATTATAGTAGCTATGGTTACCTTTTAATGTTCCTTTCCTTAGGCCTTTCTCCTACAATTAAGAGGTTGAACACCTCATTTCTAATATAGCTAGTTTTCTGATTCTGCTTATCATTGCTGGGGTATTGTCCACTTTCATTAGCTTTTATGTCACTATTTAGCATGCTTTTATTTCAGCTTGAAGAACTATTTTCAGCATTTCTTGCAAGGCAGGTCTAGTGGTGAGCACTTAACAGTTTTTGTCTGAGAAAGCCTTTATTTCACATTCATATCTGAAAGGTGACTACTGGATGATGTACTCTGGCTGGCAATTTTAATATTTTATCATTTCACTCTCTCATGGCCTATAGAGTTTCTGCTGAGAAACCTGCTGAGAGCTAATGGGTTCCTTCATAGTTTTCTTTTTTTTTCCCCCAATTTTTAAGATCCTTTCTCATTGACTTTTGACAATTGCATTATAATCAGGTGGCACCTGGGTGGCTCAGTTGGTTGAGCATCTGCCTTCAGCTCAGATCATGATCCCAGGGTCCCTGGGGTTATACCCTGCTTTGGGCTCCCTGCTCCATAGGGAATCTGTTTCTCCCTCTGCCCTTCTGCACCATTCATGCTCTTTCTCGCTCTCTTGCTCAAATAAAGTCTTTAAAAAAGTAATAATTGGGTGGTCCATTAGCTTCTTGGACTTGTGTATGCTCCAATTTCTTCTCCAGGTTTGAGAAATTCTAAGCTATTATTTCTCTAAATAAGCTTTCTGCTCCTTTCCCTTCTATATATATATTTTTAAAAGATTTTATTTGTTTATTTGACAGACAGAGATCACAAGTAGGCAGAGAGGCAGGCAGAGAAAGGGGGGGGAAGCAGGCTCCCTGCTGAGCAGAGAGCCTGATGTGGGGCTCGATTATGACCTGAGCCGAAGGCAGAGGCTTTAACCCACTGAGCCACCCAGGCGCTCCTCCTTCTGTATTTTTCCCATCATAATGATAGCTCTGATAGGGTTTCTTCACTTTTTTGCCTCTTCACAGTCATTTCTGAGTTGCTAGTTCTTTCCTTGATTTGCCTTATTTCCTAAGCTTTCTAGTGCATTTTTTATCTCCTTGAATTCTTCAGTTCTAGAATTTGATTCTTTAAAAATTTCAGTCTTTTTGACAAAGAACTCCTTCTGTTCATTAATTTTATTCCTTAGTTCACTGAATTACCTGAGTGTTTCTTGTAGCTTGCTGAATCTCTTCATAACAGCTATTTTGAATTCTTTATCAGACCCCAATATTCCATGCCTTTGTGTTTGGTTGCTAAAATTCTTTTCTGTGATACGTGAGTTTCCATAGTGTCCCCTGAAATGTGCCTCTGCCATTGTATTTGAAGCAGCATACACCTCTCTAAGTTGTTTACTTTGTTACCATTCAGCAGACTGGCAGTCCTTTTGGTTTTCATAAGGTGGCCACATGATATAGCTAAGTTTTGGGTTTCTTTTTACCTTAGCTGGCTCTGGTGCTGCACTTGGGAGTGTGCATTAAAAAAGCTGGCGTCTAGAGTGCTGGTGGCAGAGGTGGAGGGCTGCCCATGGCATGACAGGAGGATCCTCAAGTGGGGGTACTCCCAGAGGTCCTTGGGCAAACCTGAAACCCTGAGGTGGAGGGCGGTGGGGAGAGGAAAGATGTGTTCCTTTGGTGCCTTTTGTTATTCTTATCTGCTTCTTTCCCTTTCTTCTTCCTTCCCCCAGTCCTGGAGATCCCTCCTCAGAAACCTGAGTGCTGTTGGAGAGAAATAGGTCCCTCCAGCTGCAGCCTGTGCTGTCAGGGGTTCAGTCACTCACCACTTTTTCTTTCCCTGTCCTCTGTGGAGGGAGGAAGCCAGTGCATTGCAGTGTCATCCTGGGGAGGTAGGCTGAGTCCTAAGATTCTCCTCAGCGTCTGCCCCCAAACTCTCCGTGGTCTGGCTCCACTCCCATGGTGCCCCAGCTGGTGGGACCTCCCCAACTTGTGTATCTTTCCGGCATGTCTGACCTAGTTTACTCTCTCCAGGGTTGCTCTTGCCTGATAATGACAAGATAGGGTAGAGCAGGCTCGCCCCTCCTTTCTGGAGCACAGGCAGGTATAGATCCCCTGGGTATTCCGTGAGGTCACTTTTTTTGGTTATGAATAACCAATCTGTTGTAAATAAAAGGGGGAGAGTAGAAAGGTACAACTCCCGCTGCCATGATGATGTCTCCAGTCTATGAATTCAGTGTTCTTACATTATACCATATTGATTACTCCCTCCCTGCAATGGTAAGCAGTTTCTGGGTAATCTGGATACAATGAGTTATTTCTTTTTTTTTTTAAAGATTTTATTTATTTATTTGACAGACAGAGATCACAAGTAGGCAGAGAGGCAGGCAGAGAGTGAGGAGGAAGCAGGCTCCCCGCCGAGCAGAGAGCCTGATGCGGGGCTCGATCCCAGGAACCTGGGATCATGACCTGAGCCGAAGGCAGAGGCTTTAAACCACTGAGCCACCCAGGCGCCCCCAATGAGTTATTTCTTAATGGAAATTATCTGGATTGCTATGTGCTAGGTAAATGTGTTCCATGATAATAATTATTCAAGATCTGGAGCAAACCACAGAGAGCATGGACTCCTGGCCTTGTATTTTATAGAGGACTAAGCCAGGCACAGTATCTCTGAGATTAGAAGCACAAATCTGTGTCCCCAAGACGAGTTCTTGTAAGTTGCCTTTGACAGTTTCTACCCCTAAAGAGAAAGGGCTTTGTGTAACCCACATTTTGTCACCTTCTGATTGTCTTCTTAAAGCAGGTCTTAAAAAAAAAACAAAACACTCTGAGCCAGAGAATACCTTTCATCAAGAAAATCTGTTCTTTTTTTCTCTACG
This sequence comes from Taxidea taxus jeffersonii, assembly GCA_003697995.1. Taxonomy (NCBI): domain Eukaryota; kingdom Metazoa; phylum Chordata; class Mammalia; order Carnivora; family Mustelidae; genus Taxidea; species Taxidea taxus. The sequence goes on from RCUC01159493.1 coordinate 27,806, forward strand.
TTCCTCCTAATATTATGTTCTTTGTTCCAGGCACCAAACCAAGAGTTTCAGATGTATTATCTAACTTGTTTCTTCAACTATTTCTGTATTTCAGTTTCTAGGAGTCTGACAGGGAAGGTACAACACTGAGAAAAATGCAGGGAATTCTAAGGCCATTTGGGGTACTGCTAGGCCTCCAAAACCACATTGCTAACCTTGACATTTTAGAAAAATCTATGATGAAGTTGGATCTGAGCTTCCCTATCATTGGTAGGAAGCCATCTGAGCCAGCCCTCACCAAGAGCCCTGTACTCCAAACAAAAAGGAGTACATTAGTAATTTGCCCTACAGAATTGAGTATTTGGGCAACTGCCTGTTGTCCTCTCTTCTGTCCTCCTCTTTCATTATAACCTTTTCTCTAACCTTGGAACCATAGTCCCAAATTTGTGTTCTTCTTTTCTTGATAAACTTTTTTATAATGCCTTTATAGGGCACCTTATAATTAGGACATTCTAAGCTGAACAGAAGAAAAAGCAGCAGCTACTATAGTTCTTCATAGATTAGACAGTATCTGGCAAATGGACAGCGGTATATAATGTATATAGAAGATCTGTACATTCTCTGATGTGTTTGAGTTTCATTTAGAAAAAAGGGTGTGGTGTCAGCACCATAAAGCTGATCAGTAGAAACTAGTTTATTCCTCAAAGCATCTATTATGAACAGACTTTGCGGCCTGGCACCAACACTTTGAAAGGTCAATAGGGAGCCTGGTATATCTTGTTCTACTCATGTAATGTGAGACATGGCCTCCACTGGTTTGAAAGAAAGCTAGAATCCTTTCTTTCCTTTTTTGGTCTTATCCTGCTAGTAATCAACCTGGTTGGAATTTTTAGCTTACATATTCTTCCCTGGTTTAGCCCCATTTCTCTCAGTCTGAAAGAAAAGAAAAAGAAGGTACCTGTTCCAGCTCTTGGTAGGTTGGAAGTCTGAGATGACGGAGATCCTCCTTTGACTTTATGAGGGATTCTTTGTTCTCCCACTTGACGAAAGCCCGCTTTCTGACCAAGACGGGGCTGGGGCATGGAGATGTGAGACTGGGAAGCACATACAGAGTATCCTGGGCTGTCTTCCTTGGAGAGGACAGCATAAAGGAACCAGAAGGGCCCTCAGTGCCAAGCCAAGGCAGTGATTCTGTCTGGGTGGCCTTGTGGGCGACAGTTCTCTTTAGCCGAACAGAAATCTTCTGTGAGGACACTCCCATGAGCATGATGGTCCGATCTTTACTTTCCTCACTGTGTTCCACAGCCTCCCCATTAGGGAATGTGAAAGGTCCTTCCTCAGGCGCTGTAGAAAGATACATGATGTATTAGTACTCTATCTCAGAAAAGCAGAGACTCAGGATTGACATATTAGTTTCAAATGAGACCCTTCTTGTTGTTATAGGAGTTCCATTGGTCCAAAGTAGATTCCTTTTCGGGCACCCTCTTCAGGGGGTAAAGGGGCCTGAAGTCCAGGGGCTTTTGCTGGTGAAACCAGGCTACATCTACCCTGAGGACAGGACATTTTTCTATTTGCACAAAGGTTGCCTAGAAGATTTCGGTTTCTGTAGATTAGCTGAAGTGAGGCCCTGCTTCAGTGCTCTAGAGAGAAATGGTCCATGCAGGTTTGCTGTGGACATTGGAATGTGGTAGCTCTCAGCATTCAAACTGTGGTCCTCATGCAGGTGGCCTCCAGGAGCTGGTATGAATTTTCTTTGGTACCTATTTGTACAGTCCACATGGCTTGTGAGAGTTAAAGTTCCAGCTCTGTGGAAATATGTCTCAAAATGTATTACCCTTAGTATGATACTAATTGGAAAAGGAGAGAGGAGGAATCATTCTGGTTTTCTTCTTTCAGCCAACACCCTCGCCCAGGACCCAGCCTGAATATAGACCATTAGGAGTAATTTCTTGGAAAAGTAAAAAGTGGATATATTTGAGACTATTGGTAGGCTGTAAGGTAGACTACTGATCATCTAAATTTATTGTTTTACAAAGACTCAACAGTAATTCTGGGCTTTTGAAACACATTTATAAATAGATTTTAGATTCTGTTTAGTCTTTTTCATTTAATGAGGATGAAAAGGTTACCTTCCAGCATTGGGGAAAATGAAACAATTAAAGTGTTTTTTAAGAAACATGCATTTCTATTAAAATGTTATATATTTTTAATTACTGAACTTTATAGCCAAGATACTGGATTGGTGTAGTCAAAATGGCTTCTGGACAACAAAAAGTTGTCCAAATGGCAGTTAAAACTTAAACCAGTAGTTCTAATACTAGAAACCTTATAAGGATTGTACTTAACTTTTCACCAGGGGAACATAAATTGACTTGAAGTATTTACCCAAATAAAGTTCAAAATTGTAATTATACTGTTATTCAAGTATCAGAATATTTAAGTTATTTACCCTAAAATAACAACCTTATAGTTTTTGGAGTGTTAGGATTTTTTTTAAATTTTCCATTTTACAACCCGACTTTCATGCTGTTCTCTGCCACATTTGTATTTTATGTGACAGAACTGTGGTCCCCAAAAGTGATATGTAATTCTTGAAATGTGTCTGCGGTGGTTTTTACTAAGAGGGAGAAGGACAAAGGTAATCTTTGCTCCCTGAAAACTTTATCCTTCCCAGTTCATTTCCAAGAGAAATGTTCTCCGTGCCTACTTACCATGGAGCAGGTCTCTGGCTCCCAATGAGCAAAGGCTGGATGTTGGCCCTCCACCGGTGCTGTTCTCTGTGGGAGCTGCTGGGTTCTTGGCTCGTTTCTTGCACTCAAACACAACCAGATCTTTGCATTGTTTGTGGCAGTTCATCCCGCAGTCTGTGAACAAGATACCCGGGTCAGGAAGTCTTTTGCTTTCTTCTCCAGAGTCTCAAAACCACGTTTGTGCAGTGCTGTCTTGTCACACATGCCTGTCCTAGTCTGGAGTTGGCCACCTCCTATTCCTTATGCACCTAGTAGTCTTCTCATTATGAGTCTCAGAATCAGAAGCAGCATCCACTATCTTGGAGAGAAGTGGTGTCTTAGTCATCCTGCATATACTGCCTACTTTAGAGAGACCCCCTGGAGGCTCGCAGCTCTTACGTCTTACTCTTTCTTCCTTGCCATAAAAATCTCCTCTCCTTCACTCCTGAATTTGTCTAGTTATAAGGAAAGGACAGTTAGGTCCAGAGGAATCTACTGATAAGAGAAAAGCTGACAAGGGCCTTTGGTAAATACTTCTCTTCCCAAAGTGCCTTTCTTTGGAGACCCACCATCCCTGTTTCCAGGACAGCCCACACAGAGAGAGGACCTTGCAAGCAGGGGAGCTTCATAACTGGTCGCTCGGGCGTTCCTCTTTGTGGTGGTAGTCAGTCTCAGTGGGTGCTCTAGGGAAACCAGTTTGGGAATGAGGCTGGGAGCTGTGCTGGGAAGGTGTGGATTCAATGGACAACTCCTCTGGTAAAAAATGCTTTATTAGGAGAGCCTCTGAGACCAGGGAAAACAACACAGTAGACAAAGCTGAGCCTTACCTTTACATCGATATCCTTGTTTGATCACTCCCCAGAGCTATGAGACAGACAAGATATGGTTAGAGTGTACCAGCCATGATTCATCTGTCCAGTATGAGGCTACATAGTGGCATCCATTCTTTATTTTCCCTCATTGTGTTCTCTTCCTCAGGTGGGCAAGAAATCTCCTTTATCTTCCCCATCTTAACTCTCCTGACCTTAAATTGCAAATAGGAAGAGTTTGTGCTGATCAAAGTAAAAAATTCTCAAGAACTCACTAGCATGGACTTAGGAGACCTTTCTGAGGACTAGGAGAGCCAGGGTGGGAGGTCAAAGAGGAGCAGAGCCACATGACTTCTTAAAAGTAGTTCCTTTTGAAAGGGAATGGGTAGGGATGTCTCATACTTCTTTTCTCTTACAATACCAACACCATATGACTATAATTACTTAAAAAATATACCCGCAGTTCAACATTTCTTACCATTTGTCCCAGGCCTCATGGACCAAAGGAAGAAATCAGTCCGAGAGAAATGGTAAAGAGGAGTTCAAGTACAAGCCATGCATTTAAGAATGAGCTTATTCTACGTGTTTGCTTAGGCTCTAAGCTTGGATGGTTGATAAGGGTGGCGAGGTGTCTGCCTGGCTTAATCATTTAAATTGTCTCATACCCCACCCCCAGTTCAGCCTCAAGCATTCAGACAACAACTTACAAATCCAGCACAGTTGTCACAGAAAGTAGGTTTCAGGTAGGTGGTCTCTTGAAAGTTGTGAGGAAAGCCCAGGCCCAGTTTGGAGTAGATTGAGCTGGCCCTCATGAAGTAGGCTGTGATTTCGTCTCTGCTGATGAGGCCTTCCCTGCCAGCAAGGGGCAGACAAGGTGTAAGTGGGGTCTGGGGTAACGAGAGTGGCTTCTAGCCTTAGAAACTCACCTGTTTTTACCCTTCTGTGGTAGGTATAGTACGTAGTACTGGGGACTATCTCCATGAGCCCTGCTTTTCCGTAGGGATATGTGGATAACATGTCATTAGGAGATGAGATGGCAGTAGTCATTTCTACAGAGGTGTTCCTTGGTGAAAGTAGGTTTTCCTAGCCAATTTGAACACTCAAAAAAGACATGGAAACTGTAAGGGAGAAAAGTGCCTTATGCTGTGGTTTCTGACTTTGGACCATACCTGACACATAACTGGAGCCCAACAGCCATCCTTTGATCTCATACAGAGAACCAATATAGAGCTTGTGTAACCTTCCAAAAAGTAATAGGCAAAGTATTAAATAATTGTTTCTCATAATCTGCCAGACCAAGCAAGAAGGAACACTAAAGGTTTTCTTAATTTATAGTTGATTATTCCTTAACTGGCAGATTTATGAAACCTTCAGTTCTGACACATTTAAAACACTTGTATTTTTCATGGTCTGTTGTGGTCCAAACCAAAACCAGACAGCCATTCATCCGGTGCTTGCTCCTTAGCACCAGGAACCTCCTATTCCTGTTCACAAACGCTCACCTATCTTTGTCCATCACACAGAAGGAAAAGGGAAAACTGGCAGCAATCTTTTCAAACTCTTCCTGAGAAATGTATCCATCCTGGTCATGATCATAGTTCTTGAAGACGGACTGTGGGGAAAAAAGGAGTTTCTTTGGTGATTACCAAAGCAAAACCAATCATTTCTCTCTGGGGCTGGAATGTCTGATAAAAGCCTCTCCTCAGCCTGAATGAGAGAACAAGGAGATGTGCTCCCAAAGCTGCCTAAGAGAAGTACTAGGGCACGTGGCAGGTCTGCCCTAGGCCCGCATCTGCGGGGACTGGGGGCCTGCAGGTCCAGTAGCCCATCAACAGTGCCACTTCCCTGGGCACTGGGTGCTCCCTGCTCACTGCACAGGAGCTGCTCTCCCTCTGCCCTGCCCCCATTCCAGTGCTGCTGCCAACAGCCCTGCTGGAAGTGCTCCTTCCCCCTTAGTCCTCCACTGCTCATGGTTCTGTCACATGCTGGCTCTCACTTTTCTATTACTGCTCTGGATTGGTCCACAAGGATGAATATAGAGACCCAAAAGGATGTATTCCCTCCTCGACAAGAATAGTGAAGACAATCAAGAGGCCCCAAGTTTTCAGTATTAGATTCTCCTTATTATCCTTACTCAAACCTTTTCTAATGCCTCTCTGTCTCACAAATCAACTGCCAGCTTTTAAATATATGCTCTCCTAACTAGGTCTTCAAGAGACAGCAGCACCTCCCCCAACATGAGGCCCGAGCGTGTTTGCAAAATGTAACTTGTGAACTGTCCTGCAGGCACAGTATGAGAATCGGCTCCCCGTGCTCCCTAGGGACAGGTTTCAAGTTTCCCACCTTTGTGTTTCACCATTGTGGGTGTGCCTCCCCTGCCCCCCATAAAGCTAAGCCAGGCTGTGCCTTGCTTTGTCCTCTGAAACATAGCTGTACTTACATCCACCATCCTCTGGACGTGTTTGCTTATGGTCTTTGGGTCTGGTTTAGGAGATACTCCAGAGGCCCAGTCCACTACTACTGGTGGTTTTGAGGGTGTTAGTGGCTGAAATGAAATATTCAGAGAAATCCCCATGACTAGAATGCAGTATAATGTACAGCTCCTTCCTTTCCCGCTACCTCATGGCTGCACTGCGGACAACTGTCCACTCTGTGTAGGGGCAAGGAGCTGAGAGCCCACGTGGAATTGAAATCTCCCAGCTGTCATCATGGCCGATGCAAGTGTTGTGCTTCACAGCTGACAAAGTGCTCCTCATATATATTCAAATATATATATGTATATTTGTTATTGACAGTTTTGAGGTAACTCAAAATTCTCCATTCCCTCTGCATTAAACCTTCTGTCAGAGCTATCAGCAAAAGTACAGTGGCTCCTTTAAATTTTCTCTGTGTTCTCTACTTACCAAAGACAGATGAGAAAAATAGCTGAAACAAAGGCAGGATGACAGAATGAGAGGTCTAAGGCCTGGGCAAGCTGCAATGGCATCCATTCCTAACATGAGACTTGGCCCCTATGAAAATCTCTTCCAAACATGGGAGAATGTACCCTTTTCATTGAAATGCCCTCTAACACCCTGAAAACAGACACTGCCAACAATTTTCAGTGAACAGCTTTCATTACAGTAGGAGCTAGAATTTGATTTTTCTGTGTAGAGACAATGAAATCTAGCCACCTGAACAGAGAAAGTGGATTACTTATGCACGGGTACCTCCTCGCTTGAGTACCACGTGGTTGGGGGCTAAGAAGCTTCGCAGGAGGCTGGAGGGTGGGATGGTGGATACCCATCCTTCAGAAGGAAGGCTGAAATTCTCACCTGCCTGGAGGAAAGGCAGGCCAGACAACCTGTGAGGGTCCTACCAGGCAGCGCCCGGACTGCGGTTTTGAGGACTCCTCAGCCCAAGAGGTCAAAGGCCCCAGGAGACTGCTCTTTCTGACCCAGATGAATATAGGATGATTGGTCTTTCCTAGTTGGGATACATATGCTTATCAACAAATCAGAAAAGAGAAAAAACTGATGCGGGGATACTCTATAATAAATAGGAAGGAAAGGTCACTACGGCTAACGACTCTCCCTTCTCTACTTGGTAAATTACCAGCCACTCACTGGGATGTGCTTAGGGCACATGCTCGTTTACCGTTCCTATATTCGTCTCATGCCTTCAAGCAGACTACAGGCTCGCTATGGTCAGGAACTACTGATACATATGTTGAAGCTCTGTTCCTAGCACAAGGTTGGGCACATAGTGGAAACCTAACTTATTAAACTGGATAAATATATTCCTTAAGATGATGGCCTCGATGAACAGCTTGTAAAATACGTATTACATGCAGTAATCTTAGCATAAAAATAAGCACAACTCACTGGGGCTTTGTGGTTCCTTGGTTCCCGAGCATAGGAAAGCTCATAGATTTCATCTTCGGTATAGTAGAGATCTAAGGATAACTGCAGGTTGAAGCAGAACACAGTTATTTGCTAGGATGCAGTTTGTCTGTCCCAGGGCTGATGTGTTTCTTTACTCTTCTAGGCCATTCTAATAGCTTGTTTTTTAAAAGTCACAAAGTTTGGTGGGTGTAACACTTACTACTGTAATTGGGCAAGCATTAGCTCCTTCTTGTTAAAATGTTTTTAAATTGTGGGGAAATATCAAGATTTCCTCTTTTAAAATTTGATATAATATCTAAGCCTTTAGAGCTTAGGCAAAAGGCCCTATCTAGTCAGATGGTCCACACCTCCCTTGTTCTCTACAACTGGACCCAGTTTAAGTGATAACGGGTATTATTAAATGATATTAAGAGTTAATCAGTTTCAAATATCTTTTTTTTTAAGATTTTATTATTTATTTACTTGTCAGAGAGAGAGAGAGAGCGAGAGCAAGCACAGGCAGGCAGAGGCAGAGGGAGAAGCAGGCTCCCTGCCGTGCAAGGAGCCCGATGTGGGACTCAATCCCAGGACGCTGGGATCATGACCTGAGCCGAAGGCAGCCGCTTAACCAGCTGAGCCACCCAGGTGTCCCTCAGTTTCAAATATCTTAACACCATAAAATCTAGAAGGGAGAGTTCTTAAAAATAATCTTATTTTTAACCTAGAGCCTGTGGATGACTTTAAGAGGTCCAGAACCCATGTATATTTTTCTGGGAAGAATGTTCAGTTTTCATCACGTGATTTTGTGATTCAAAAAAAGTTAAGATCGGTATATCTTCACAGGTGACATCTATGGCCGAGACCTGCCATGGTCACCTGGCCAACTGCCAAAAGGGCTAGGATGTGAACCATGGAGCTCTTGGAATTATCCTGTAAGGGCAGAAGAGATTCTAACTATGCCATTCTATGAAAGGGCAGATTAAGAACTGTGTAATTTTAGAACTGAAAGAAGTTACAAGTTATCCCAGAGACTGATCTCTGATTTACAGAAAAGGTAACAGATTTAGAGTTACATGCCCACAGTCACACAGCTGGTGAACTACAGAATTGTGGGTCTGGAAGGGGAGCTCATTTGATCTCACTGTGGACCCAAAGTGCAAATCCTGGTCTCCTGTACCACAAGTGTTCACGTATTCTTGCCTTGAATGCCTCCTTTTTTTCCCTCACTGCCTTACTCTTTTTTAAATGAGTATACTCTGTCTCCATCTCTTAGGAAGCTTTAGATCCTGATTTGCTATCGGCTCCTCCCAGACAGTTAAGGATTGCTTTTGTAGAGGGGTGGGAAACAGTTTTAGAAGTCCTAAGGGCATACTGTTTATAAGCACAGCCTCTGGAGTTCCACTACCTGGGTCTGAATCCAGGTTCTGCGGTACCCTGACCAATTAAACCTTTGTGCCTCAGTATCTCTATCCATAAAATGGTGACCATCATAGTATCTACTTCTGAGCGTTTTTATGGTGATTAACTGAGCTAGTATCTGTTAGGCTGCAGGGAGTGGTGGGTGGCACACAAGTCATCCTTAGTAACTGCCTCCTATGGTAACCTTACCGTCAGCAGGTGCACCAAGTCCTTGTTGGCCTCCAAGGGTGGGGCCACCTCTTGCAGCTGGACCAGTTCACTGATATGATTGTAAAGGGCCAGCAGCTTGTGGACGTTGACCTTCCCATCTTCCAGATAGTCGGGCATGGCTTCATACAAGGAGATGAGATCTTTGAGGTGCACCCCCAGAATGGGGATCTTGAATTGGGTGCACTCCCCATAGGCTCGCCGGTAGTTGTCATAGTTTCTACAGGAGGACAGCAGCTCGGTCATCTCACCCAGAACCTACAAAATAGAAGACACCCAGTCACAGGCACCCACCAGGCAGTGTGTGTTGTCTGTAATACTCTCAACCCCTCTCATGATTTCACCCCATCCCAAATGGGGCAGGAGCTGATTCACCTAGAAGTTGCAGACTGTGACTCCCAAGTTAAAACTCTGGTTTCTTTCAAATGTCAGAGTGCATCTACAAACACACTTGATTATACTATGTAACTGAAAAATTTTAAGTGCAGTCTTTTCATTTTATACTAGTTTTTTAAAAATACAAACCTGAGATGAAAACTAAAAAGGTACAAGAATATATAGTACATAGTAAATGTCCCTCTGACCTCTATCCCCGAGCCATGCTGTTCCCTCCCTAGTATCATCTGCACGCTTCCAGAGACACATGTGAAGTGTGCTGTTAGAAGCACTGACTACTGCAGACACAGGGGGGAAGCTGTGGGGTTTCAGCGGTCCACATGCATTCTGGAGATTCTCAGATGGGCCTAAGTCAGAGGAAGCCCGTGCTACTCCATTCACAGACTGAAATCCTGCACTGGAGACTGATTTCCAGCAAAGGGCATGCAGGAGGACCAGGCAGAAGGCCTAGGGAGCTCTTCCTGAGAGCCCACGCCCTGCCCTGGCCCTGAAAGGGGCATGGCTGCTCACCAGCATGAAAAGGGAGCAGCCAGCTCTGGGTGCTCCACAAACACACCTGGTTCAAGTGGGCAAGCAATTCACAGAACCCCAGTCCTTGTGCATGACGACCAGCTTTCTCAGACTCAAAGACGGGGAGGCAAAGACTGTCCATCAATCATGTTAGAGTAGAGCACAAAATAACTTTTTTTTTTTTTTAAAGATTTTATTTATTTATTTGTCAGAGAGAGCAAACGGGCACAGGCAGACAGAGTGGTAGGCAGAGGCAGAGGGAGAAGCAGGCTCCCTGCCGAGCAAGGAGCCCGATGTGGGACTCGATCCCAGGACGCTGGGATCATGACCTGAGCCGAAGGCAGCTGCTTAACCAACTGAGCCACCCAGGCGTCCCCACAAAATAACTTTTAAATGCTGCTGGAAATTCTTGTGGCCTAACAAGTACCATTTCTCTCCAGGGAAGGATTTGAGGCTTGGAGTTAGCTCACCTCAATAACTATGAGTGGGCAGGAGCCTCCTTCCCATTTACCTCTTAGCAAACAGTGCCAGTGAGCATGAAGTATAGAAGGGGCTCAAATGACGACAGACTAGCAGCAAAAATGAGATAGTTCTGCTCCTCTTGGGAGGCGAAATAAACTACTAGAGGAGAAGGGGGTTCTCGCTTTACTTCTGGTCTCACTAATGGGCTGTGCAGACTGCTCTGAGGGTAGAGCAGCTCCGGACACAGAAGCACTGCTGTGGGGGCGCCAAGCTGAAGAGGAGCAGGCTCGATGACATGAGGGCATGTTCATCTCCAGAACTGTCTCCCTCTGTCACTTCTGAGACGAGGGCAATATTTTTGATGGTTCCACTAAGTTTCGCCAGAACTAGTAGGGACCTGGAAGGGGGGTGGTGGGGAAGCATCCCCAGAACTCAGAATGGTGAAAGCAGGGGATGATGAATCCGAGACTTCCCAAGAGTAGGCTAAACAGCTAGGAATGACAGGACAATGGTACATAGACATGTCTCCAGAAGAAGAGCCTCTGTGCAGCTCGGGAGGACAGGTAGGGGGTCTGGGGGATTGAAGTTAGTAAGGGAGGGCTGGCAGGTCCTCATGTGAGATGAAAATGCTCAAAGAGCAGTTGTTAGCTAATCCATACCATACATAACTGCATTTCTATCTTCAGTGTATCTTAGTGGTTTGTATTCATAATAACAGCCCTGTGTTAGAAAGGGCTAAAGCCTATTCTGTAAAATCTGAAGAACTGAGAAAAGTGCACAGGGCATTTAAGAAATATATTCCTCAATAAAACACTATTACAAAATGGCACCTGAAAAGCTCATTTTCAACTCTGGGAAAATTCAACTATCTGGGATGTCATTCTCCAAGAGATCTGGATAGGTAGGTTTCTCATGTGTCACATACAAACTGAACTATGGTCCACCCAGCCACTCTTTTAGGAAACCATTTTGGAACAAGTTGCTGGATCAAGGGAGTTGATATTAAAGACCGTGACTCTGAAGATTCATGGGCGTACAGGAGAGGGGCACACATTATTTCAACTGACCCGTAGGAACATGTGCAGTGACACTGAGGTCAGACTGAATTACAGTCACTCTCAGACCTGGGATATTCCCATCCTATGGGTTTTTGCGGGGGTATTTTGCCTAGTTAGTTAGCAAAGGGTGATACAGTTTGGAAATGCCTTCTGGTTGCCTCTCAATAAGGTTGGGGCTGGTCCTGGGAAGGCTGCTAAGAGGGTCTGGGGGAAGGAGGCAGTGACACTGACCTTATTGATTTCATGTGGGACATGCGAACTTGTCTCCTTGAGCCTGGAGATGGAGCTGTGACAGAGCCCACCTATCACAGCCATCAGTGTATTGAAGTTCTGTAGCTGGTGGAGCTTCTGTGACATAGAAAAGAGATGAAAGTAGTTAATGCACATGTCAGTTACACGCCTCTCCACTCTGCACCACGAGTCTTCCTAATACTGGTCAAAGCCTAGCAGTCAGGTGTTGGGGTTCTATTTTCCCCTGTAGGCTTAACTTCAGACCATATCTAGCAAGGTGTCACATCTCCTTCCTTTGTTGCACTAGTTCCGAGGGCCATCCTCTACATCAGTGTTTCTAAGAACCACCCAACATACTTGCTTAACGCAGATTTCTGTATCCAAGTGCAGCCATTCTGATTCCTGACATGTGGGGCTGAACTTAGGTTAAATCCTTAGTTAATATCAGAGCAAGTGGCCCATGTACCAAACTTTGAGAAACACTGGTCTTGACCATCTAGAGGTAATAATATTTTATATTCTTCATCTCAAATAACCAGACTTTTATTTTTAAGGACAGAGACTTTGTCTTATTCTCTTATGTCATGCCGGTGCCTATGCAGGACAGTCACTGGGAGAGAGGAGCTAGAATTTCTGGGGAATTTTAATTACATGTTCTTACTGTTTGCCTTTCATCGGATGCTTAAACTCTGCCTTCATATATTAAACGCAGCCACTCAACACAATACGGGCTCAAAGAGCTAAGACAACTGAGGTGGTCCAGTTCTGTTAAAACCTGGGAGATTGCCCTTTGCCATGTGGGCCAGATTTGGGGAAACAATGTCCCAGATCTAAACCTGGGACACCTGGCTGGCTCAGAAGAACGTGTGACTTGATCTTGGGGTTGTGAGTTTGAGGCCCATATTGGGTGCAGAGATTACTTTAAATAAAAACAAGTAAAAAAATTTTTTTAAATATCTAAACAGATGTAAAAGTGTATCCTGACCCCTGAGATAATCAGCATGGTCCTCACCATATTGCCCTTATGTGGGAAATAGAAATGTCACCTTATCTAAATCTGGGACAGTTCACATCAAACAAATTCCACTGTGGTTTGGGAGGGGAAAGCAACTCTAAGAGACAGACTGGCTGGGGAGGGGGCAGGAGGGAGGGGTACTTTGCCTCATAGGGGTCAAATTCTTAATCCAGTCACTGACCTGAGCCACATGGATGAACTTGATGAAGACTTCTGCCCGGAGCTGCGGGGTGGGGCGGCTGAGAACCATCAGTTGTACCCACTGGGAGATGCCGTTACACAGGGCGATGGATCGCTCCATGGTGGGGTTCTCCTTCACACAGCTATTCACAAGGTAATTCTGATAATCGGAGAACTAGGGAAAAAGAAACCCATCAGGACTGGCCTCTGGTCATCTGGGAGATCCGAGAGGCCCAACACTTCTGTTCCGTGGATGGTTCAGTTGACGCTATGGGGCTGAGGACCCTGTGGCCCCTCTCTTGCAAGTTTTCCACTTGGCTGATGAGAATGGTGGGAAGGAAATCTTTCTTATGCTACCCAAAGCATGGTTTCTCTACATCAAAAGTCATCAGGCCCAAGTGGATATGTCCACCCACTAGTTAACCCAAATACTGTATTCTGAGTAAATAATGATATTGGCCCTTCTACAGAATACAATATAGATGAGAAATCTCAGTATAGACAGTCCCTGACTAGAATGGTTTGACTTGGGATTTTTTTTTTCAGGATTTTTTAATTGTACAGTGCTGCAAAAGCCATATGCATTCGTAAGAAACCATACTTTGAATTTTGAATCTGGATCTTTTCCCAGACTAGCCATATGCAGTGCAAAACTCGTGATGCTGGGCAGCGAGCTGTGGCTCCCAGGCAGCCATGTGATCACAAGGATAAACAACTGATATGCCTACAACCATCCTGTATCCTATAAACTTTTTCACTTTCAGTACAGTATTAGTAAATCAAGGGAGATACTCAACATTTTATTACAGATAGGCTTTGCAACAGATGATTCTGCCCAACTGTAGGCTAATGTAAGTGGTTTTTTTTTTTAAGATTTTATTTATTTATTTGACACACAAGATCACAAGTAGGCAGAGAGGCAGGCAGAGAGAGGGGAAAGCAGGCTCCCTTATGAGCAGAGAGCCTGATGCAGGGCTCAATCCCAGGACCCTAAGATCATGACCTGAGCTGAAGGCAGAGGCTTAACCCACTGAGCCACCCAGGCGCCCCTAATATAAGTGTTCTGAGCACACTGAAGCGGGCTAGGCTGAGCTGTGTATGATGTTGGCAGGTTAGAAGTGTTATATGCGTCAACTTGTGATATTTTCAACCTACAGTGGGTTTATGGCCCAATAAACTCATCGTACGTTGAGTAAGATCTATACTAGTTCGAGCTCTGTCGATGAAGTTAAAGGGAAAAAATCTCTCTCTCGCTCTCCCCCCACCCCGTGTACCCACACCTGTTTTCTTGAAAGTGGGATCACAAACTCTGCCCTAAGTCACGGAACTGTTATGAACATAACAATGTCTGAAAGCACTTTAACTTTTCAGAGTGCTGCACACTCTGGCACTGACAGGATGATCAACCTCATGTGACAACAAACCTGTTTGGATCCCCTCTGACTCACCAGCTGGAGCAGAGGCCGTGTGGTTAGCTATTGTGTAGTGGCCAGAGTTTTCCAACTGGACAATGGCACTGACTAGGGCTGACCGCGGTCAGCTCCTGTGAAAAGGGAGCTGTTTGGGCAGGTCACTGGCTAAGCAAGGATTGCAGCCACCTCGTCCCTCTCCCTGACGATCCCCTGTTCAAGTGGTACAACCAAGAGGGAGGAGCTGTCTGCTCGGGGAAGCTTTTGGTGCGGTTTCCCAAATCTTTGGAGCTCTCTGCTTCTGAAACCCCCCTTTGAAGTCAGACATGGGGGAGCCAGTGATTGCTGCTGGGTGGAAAAATATGCGCAAAAATGACTCAAGAGGGACACGTAAGCAATCTTTCTGGTTCCGAGAGAAAGCTCCCATGACTTACTCCAGTGAATACATGGATATACCCCTCCCACTGTAAATAAAACACCAAAGCCACTTAGTTTTTAGAATTAGTACTATAATAAGGCGTATAATTAACAGAAAATATCAAATGCCACTCTGTTTGCAGCGGACAGAAATTTCCCTCCAACTACACTGAAGCAACGTGTTTGGGGAAACTGGTTAGAACTGTGTAGGAAAATGAAGAAATCCCCCACCCACCCACCCACCCACCCAAATCCTCTCCTAGGAGGGGATGATGCCACACACAAGAAAGTTCAAAGGGACGTTTTCATTGGCAAATGGAGCACGGCCTCCACCTGGGGGGAGCACCAATGCCCAGTCCTAGTGCTCCGGGATCCTCACTCCTGCTTCTGCAAAGCTGAGCCTCCTGGAGGCTGCAGGAGCCACCCTGCCTGCTGGGGCCCCACATGGCTTACACCGCTATGTGCTTGAGGGCTCTTTTCAGTGTCCTTCCCTGTGACATGAGCGGCACTGCCAGATGGAAACTCCCTCGGTGGAGCTTCCTAATCAGGGCCTGTGGTTTTGTTTGGGAGTGCCAGGGGGGGTACCCTGGAGGGCTGGTGGGGATTAACGCTTGGTGGCTTGTTTCCACATGGGAGCTGGGGGTAGGGGGGTCATGGTCAAATAGCTCAACCACTGTGAGAAAACAGGACGACGTCAACATCACGGGAGAAAAGATAAAGTCTGAAACCTGGTTTGTCCTTCTTCCAGATCCAAATTGGAGCTGAGTGACCAGGAGGCATGTGACTCCAACCCCAGCTCTGACTGTGATGAGCTGAGTGAGTTTAGGCCCCTTTCTGAGCAGCGCCCATCCCAACTGCAGAGCCCAGGTCATTCCAAGAAACACATCCAACAGCTAGCTACACCCTATTTTTAGAGCAAAGCCGAAGCTTGTGTGTACCTCTGGGAGGGGTGGGCCCTGAGTGGGCTAAGGGTGTCACTTCTCAGGTAAGCCCACTGGCCGGTGGGGGTTTGTTAATCTGACTTGTTGACAAGTTCTCTTGGGTATCACAGAGTTTTAAGGAGCAAGGTTTGGGGCAGCCTGGTTTAGATCTAGAATCATGGGTGACGGCTGGGCCCGGTCAGCACTACTTCAAGAACTTAGGTATATTGTGGGCTAGACCATTAGCATCTACTTTATTTTAGGATTTCCCCGAGCCCTTCAAAGCCTCTTCCAATGAAACTCTGAGAAGTCATATCCCTATTTTTTTTTAAGGAAAATTAAAAAAAAATTCTGGAGGCTTAATAGTTATGAGGGTAAGGTGTGTATGCTGTATGCACACGTGTGTGTGTCTGCAGGGTGTCCCGTGTCCCAGTACTGGCACTTGAGTGAGTGGTGGGGTGGCATGGAGGATGGGAGAAGGAGAGCACAGCCCAGCTACAAAGGAATTTCTAGTGTACTCATTTTCTAGACTATACAAAGTCTGATGGGAAAGTCGACCAGCCCTGAGGGGAGATCCGGGGTAGACGGGCCATTGAATTTCTCTCATTTTCTGTAATAACCCAGGGAAGTCCTCCTGCTCCTTAAATACATACGGATATCCTGCGGAAAGACTTGAACTCCAGGTAGGTGAGGTGCTCCGACAGCTCCTCTGGTTCCAGGTGATCAAAGAGCAGGGAAACTTTACGTTTCTTGCTGGTGTTTGATTTTATCCTTTGAGTCAGTTTCCTGGACCAGTCACGGGCATTGCTTTTGTGGGTAAACATGAAAGGGAGAAGATGGGGAAAAGTAAATCAAAATTACTTTTTTAATTCAAGTAAATTCATTCACATTTCCCACCAGGAGATACAGAGCACCATTAATTAGCTAACTTTCCTCGACCAAAACAAAGCATTAAATGATTTCCCCCAATCACTTTTTTTTTGTCCTATGGCACCAAGTAGGAAAGCCTTGCTGGTTGTCAGTGAACCTTCTGAACACGTCATGAGACCTGGGTAAAATGTTTTTACTTTAAGGTCATGGGAAGGACAGTCTCAGGCATGAGTCACAGTTTCCTGGCCTTTGGTCCTTGTTCTCCTTTGTCTAGCCCCTGGCATCTCTGCTCTCTCCATGCCTTCTGTGGGTTCCTTCTTTTTTAGGAGGGTGATGGGGACTCTATCTCAAGGTGGTAGGGCAGCTTTCATGCCAGGAGAGCACAGAGAACCACAGAGATGAGAAGCCATGATGCAGGGAATTGTGTAGGAACATGTCATCACTCTGGGCAGACTTGGGGCGTTTTCCTCAAATATTCCCAGCCGAGGAAATGACCAAGGAAGGCTAGCTAGCTCTAGAGTGTCCTCCACCCCCACATTTTCTTAGAATTGACCCATGTGTTTTTTAGTTTCAATTTCCTTCACTAAGGAAGCAAAAGGAAGCAGAATTTTGAGAGGTAGCAGGGTACAGATCTGTTCCCCAAACTGGTATTGATGAGAACCTTGTCCCTTGACAAAGGGTTCTGTGGTCAAGTGAGTTTGGGAAAGGCTGCAAATTCTGTAGCCCTGTTATACATGTTATAGAGTGAGATACCAAAGTGAAGATTAACTCATTATTTCTCAAGTACATTTGGTCAGACAATATCCCACTGACTGCTTCCTTAAGAATATACTGTAGAAAATCTTAGTAGATGACAGTCAGCTTAGGGACATCTGGGCCCCATGCTCCAGGTTCTCATCTTTAAAATAAGAACACGCTTACTTTGAAATTTTCTTTTATCTTTCAAGTTGTAAATTCTAAGCAGAGAAGTACAAGGAATCCAAACTCGCATCCACAGAGCGCTATCCAGGATGATTCAGTGTGATTTTGAAGTCATTTCTGTGGGGCTGTGGCTCGGTGCACAGAGGACTGCCCAAGTCCAGCTTCTGCTCTGCCGCTACTGTGTGACCCTGGACGACCTTGCCAAGCTTCTGGTTCCCCGGATGTTACATGACATGATCTCTAGAATATGCTTCAATCCTAGAATTCTATGCCCTAGGGATTTCTATCATTCCCAAATAAAGTGGTCACATTGCAAAAAACTTTAGCTGTGACCGTCCTCTCTCAAAATTAGGAAAGGCCCTCATTTTTCCAGAGGGCACCAATATGATAGATAAGAAATCCAAGGAATAATCTGAACTATTCCCGTGAGCCTTCCCATCTCTGCAAGTCTAAGTGTCTCTTGTAGACGTCCGTATAGATTAGAAACCCGCCACTCAATCCATTTCTCAGCAGTCCCTTCCCTGAGGCTGTAGCTGCCCAGGAAGCTTCTAGTGGTGGTACTTTCAGTTTCTCATGATCTGGATACATTTTAGTCACTATCTTGCTACCTGATTTCTTCTTCACTGGGACTTTTTTTTTAACCTGCTCTTTGATATTAGTCACTCACAGCTTTATCACAGGGCGGGGGGGGGGGAGGGGTAACTTTTCTGCTTTTCTGTTAAACGTCAGTCTTTTCCCTTTGGGGATACAATTTGAGCCTGTCTGAGGGGCTTGTGGCAGTGGCAAAGAGCAGCCATCACAGCAGGGGATCAGATGCCTGGCTGAGCAGCCCAGGAGAGGGGTACGGTGGTCTGGAAAGATGAGTCAAAACCTTGACACTCACATTTGAGTTGTGTCGATCAGGCGGCAGTGTAACTCCTCACCACTAGCCTTCACCAGTTCCTGAAACTCTTCCATAGTGTTTGTCAAGCTGGCATCCATTTTAAACATGATCCAGAATTCTGTTATCCAGTACCTACAGGAGGGAGTTAAAACAACAACAATCCAAAACTGAAGCCAAGGACTCGTGCTTTTCAGTGGGTTCTTCCCACAATGAGGAATCAGAAAAAGACAGAGGCAGCTTTGTCCTTCTATGTGCCTGGGAATATAGAATGTAAATTCTATATACAGAATATAAGGGGGTGGGGTGACGGTGTGGGGGATGGAAAGAAAACCACCTGCTGAGAGTTCTCTGGCCCTCCACACACCATATGCTTTGACAGGATAGGCACAGCACAGCAGAAAAAGCCATGGCAAAGATTTAGGCACAACTACATGTATCAGAGATAGTTACAAGGAGTATGGTTACAGACAAACCAAATGTCCAGAGATGGGGTAGTGAATCTGTAAATCACACTTTCTCATATCTCACAATATATGACCATGAAGAATAATGTCCACAAAAAGTTTTTAGTGACTAAAGATTCCTAGGATAAAAAATTCAGTGAAAAATACAGGATACAGAAATGTATTTTGATCTCAACTATGCTAAAAAAGAAAAATAAAACTGCTTAGAAAACTGACAAAGGAAATATTCCAAAACAGGTAGTGGGATATGGGTAACTATTACTACAGTTATACTCTTTACTGAATTTTCAAAATGCTCTAATATAAGCTGTATTATTTTAATAATTAGGAATAAAAACAAAATGATGAAGAGGTCCTTCATTATCTCTGTATCTCTCTCTATGCCATTTGATACAAAAATGCTTTAAGACTGAATAAAATGTTGGTATCAAATATTAAGCTCAAGTACACTAGCCAAAACCGTGTTCCAATAAGGAATCTCCAGTAGGCTGCACTGCCCTTCCCAATCTGTCCAGAGGTGTTCTATAGACAGTACAGGAAAGGTGGGGAGCATGAGGAAAGAACTAGAATCCAATGCTTTAGGCTTTCATTTCACCCTCCTCCACAAGTCCAACTGCACACAGAAACATTACCTTACAAAATAGCAGATCTTCAGGCAAAGCCCTGGGGAATTCTTTGCCAAAGCATCCTTATAGGTAGGCTATAGTTAAGGGAAATAAAAGCCTTTGTAATAGAAACCAAACAACATCTCATCTTTGGATGTATTTGCTAAAACACCCTGTGCCAATATTTTCTTATTTTTCTGGCCATAGGATAAAACCAGTTTGATACGTGCAGCTGTGTGTGAATTGCCACCTGGAAGAGTGATGATGGGGACTTTCTGTGGAGGCCACACCTCCTTAAGGAAAGAGGTCCCAAAATCTCCTTTGCAGAAGGGGAAGTAGGAAGCCAACAGTGTGGGAAGGTCCTGGCATAAGGAGCCCATATGAACTGAAGATGGGGCACATGACCTCCCGCCAATGCCCAAGAGATTAGGAGTCCCACTGAAACAACCTCAACAGAGAAGCCCTTTCTTCTCTCTTAAAGTGTTTTGAGGAATGGATAAACAATTTGTGCAGTGAATTAGAAGAGGAATGAATAAATATTTAGCTATACTGTCATGATAATTAAGTGCAGTAATGTGAAAAATGATAATCTATGCCTGGAGGAGGTCAGCAGATAGCCTTGGAAGTGACAGCAAATAAGACAAAGCTATGTGAATAATTGAAAATGTGATGGGGGGGAGGAGTCAAGATGGCGGAGAAGTAGCAGGCTGAGACGACATCAGACAGCAGGAGATCAGCTAGATAGCCTAACAAACCATTCCGAACACCTATGAATCCAATAGGAGATCAAAGAGAAGAAAAACAACAATTCTAGAAACAGAAAATCGACCACTTTCTAAAAGGTAGGACCAGCGGAGAAGTGAATTCAACGCGACGGGAAGATAGACCCCAGGGGGAGGGGCCGGCTCCCGGCAAGCTGCGGAGCACAAAATCAGAACTTTTAAAAGTCGGCTCCACGGAGGGACATCACTCCAGAGGCTAAACTGGGGTGAAGACCTCACGGGGACAACGTGGACTCAGGTCCCGCGGGGTCACAGAAGGATCGGGGGTGTCTGAGTGTCGCAGAGCTCACAGGTATTAGAGCGGGGAAGCCGGCTGCCGAGACAGAGCCGAGGTTTCCTAGTGGTCTGTGACACGGACCGGTGCTCTGTGGCACGGGCCGGTGCTCTGTGCGAGGGGTCCCCACAAGATCCGGGGAGACTCCGACCCGGGAGAGCTCAGGGATCTACGGGGTTCGGAGACTCCAGGTGGGACTCTGCCAGAGACAGAGACGCTTGGTCACAGGCTGGGTGAGCTCGGAGCACTCCCAGAAGCCAGTGAGACCGGACTGATGACGCACGATTTTCTCTGAGCGCGGTCTGCGGGCACGCGCGGTCTCCGAGCGCAAACGGGCTGGGGAGACCGGAGGGGTTAACTTTTCTATGAAGGCGCACTGAAGACTGGGGCCCCTAGCTCTCGGCTCCTCTGAACCGGAGACTGGGAGGCCGCCATTTTCATTCCCGTCCTCCGGAACCCTACAGAAAGCGTTCAGGGAACAAAAGCTCCCTAAAGCGAACCTGAGAGGATTACTTAGCCCGGCCTCTGGTAAGGGCGGTGCAATTCCGCCTGGGGCAGAGACACCTGAGAATCACTACAACAGGCCCCTCCCCCAGAAGATCAAAGAAATCCAGCCAAGACCAAGTTCACTTAACAAGGAGAACAGCGGATTCTTATCTGGACAAAATGACAAGGCGGAAAAACGCACCACAAAAAAAAAGAACAGGAGGCAGGACCGAAGGCTAGGGACCTAATCAATACAGACATTGGTAATATGTCAGATCTGGAATTCAGGATGACGATTCTCAAGGTTCTAGCCGGGCTCGAAAAAGGCATGGAAGATATTAGAGAAACCCTGTCAGGAGAAATAAAAGCCCTTTCTGGAGAAATAAAAGAACTAAAGTCTAATCAAGTTGAAATAAAAAAAGCTACTAATGAGGTGCAATCAAAAATGGAGGCTCTTACTGCTAGGATAAATGAGGCAGAAGACAGAATTAGTGATATAGAAGACCAAATGATAGAGAATAAAGAAGCTGAGCAAAAGAGAGACAAACAACTACTGGACCACGAGGGGAGAATTCAAGAGATAAGTGATGCCATAAGACGAAACAACATTAGAATAATTGGGATTCCAGAAGAAGAAGAAAGAGAAATAGGAGCAGAAAGTATACTGGAGAGGATTATTGTAGAGAATTTCCCTAATATAGCAAGGGGAACAAGCATCAAAATCCAGGAGGTGCAGAGAACACCCCTCAAAATCAATAGGAATCGGCCCACACCCCACCATCCAATAGTAAAATTTACAAGTCTTAGCGACAAAGAGAAAATCCTGAAAGCAGCACGGGACAAGAAGTCTGTAACATACAATGGTAAAAATATTAGATGGGCAGCAGACTTATCCACAGAGACCTGGCAGGCCAGAAAGAACTGGCATGATATATTCAGAGCACTAAATGAGAAAAACATGCAGCCAAGAATACTTTATCCAGCTAGGTTATCATTGAAAATAGAAGGAGAGATAAAAATCTTCTAGGATAAACAAAAACTGAAAGAGTTTGTAAACACCAAACCAGCTCTACAGGAAATATTGAAAGGGGTCCTCTAAGCAAAGAGAGACCCTAAAAGTATTATCAGAAAGGAACAGAGACATTATACAGTAACAATCACCATACAGGCAATACAGTGGCACTATATTCATATCTCTCAATAGTTACCCTGAAATGGTAAATGGGCTAAATGCCCCAATCAAAAAACACAGGGTTTCAGAATGGATAAAAAAACAAAACCCATCAATATGCTGCCTACAAGAAACTCATTTTAGACCCAAAGACACCTCCAGATTGAAAGTGAGGGGGTGGAAAACAATTTACCATGCTAATGGACATCAGAAGAAAGCTGGGGTGGCAATCCTTACATCAGATCAATTAGATTTTAAGCCAAAGACTATAATAAGAGATGAGGAAGGACACTACATCATACTCAAAGGGTCTGTCCAACAAGAAGATCTAACAATTTTAAATATCTATGCCCCTGACATGGGAGCAGCCAACTATATAAACCAATTAATAACAAAATCAAAGAAACACATTGACAAGAATACAATAATAGTTGGAGACTTTAACACACTCCTCACTGAAATGGACAGATCATCCAAGCAAAAGATCAACAAGGAAATAAAGGTCTTAAATGACACACTGGACGAGATGGACATCACAGATATATTCAGAACATTATACCCCAAAGCAACAGAATACACATTCTTCTCTAGTGCCCATGGAACATTCTCCAGAATAGATCACATCCTGGGTCATAAATCAGGTCTCAACAGGTATCAAAAGATTGGGATCATTCCCTGCATATTTTCAGACCACAATGCTCTGAAGCTAGAACTCAATCACAAGAGGAAATTTGGAAAGAGCACAAATACATGGAGACTCAACAGCATCCTTCTAAAAAATGAATGGGTCAACCAGGAAATTAAAGAAGAATTGAAAAAAAACCATGGAAACAAATGATAATGAAAACACAACGGCCCAAAATCTGTGGGACACAACAAAGGCAGTCCTGAGAGGAAAATATATAGCGATACAAGCCTATCTCAAGAAACAGGAAAGGTCTCAAATACACAACCTAACCCTACACCTTAAGGAACTCGAGAGAGAACAACAAAGAAAGCCTAAACCCAGCAGGAGAAGAGAAATAATAAAGATCAAAGCAGAAATCAATGAAACAGAAACAAAAAAAAAACAATAGAACAAATCAGTGAAACTAGGAGCTGGTTCTTTGAAAGAATTAATAAGATTGATAAACCCCTGGCCAGACTTATCCAAAAGAAAAGAGAAAGGACCCAAATAAATAAAATCATGAACGAAAGAGGAGAGATCACAACCAACACCAAAGAAATACAAACAATCATAAGAACATATTATGA
>RCUC01159494.1:0-31559 GCA_003697995.1 Taxidea taxus jeffersonii
TAGCTGGAGAACAGAGAGAAAAATGAGATGGGTAATTATTTTTGGACTCTTCTGACAATGATGGTGACCTTGGTAATCTTTATTTTAAACTCATTGTTTAACTTGGAGTCATCCGATCATTGAACCAAAGATGAAAAAGATTGTGGTAGAAGCTTACTTGATAATCGAGTCAGTGATGCCCTCACACCGAAGATTATGTCTTAGTCCTTTTGGACAGCTCTAACAAAAATAGCTCCAACTGAGTGGTTTCTGAATGACAGGAATTTATTTCACTCAGTTCTGGAGGCTAGGAATCCCAAGATCAGGATGCCAGCACAGTCATGTTCTGGCGAAGTCCCCCTTCCTGGTTTGTAGCCTGCCCCTTCTTGAGTGTCCTCACATGACAAAGGGCCTAGGGAGATCTGTGAGGTCTCTTTTATAAGGGCACTAACCCCACTCATGAGGTGCCACCCTTGTGACCTAAGCATCGCCCCAAGACCCCACCTTTAATACCATCATTTGGTGATCAGGATTTCAACATGACTCTTTAATGGTGTCATCATCATAGTTAACTTAATAAGAGAACAAGTAACTGCATATTAGTGACAGAGGCTCTTTATTTTTTAATTTTTAAATTTTTTTTTTCAGAAGCTTAAGACATAATAATTAACAGCGTACCTTTTTTTAAGCACACTAACACACCATTTTTGATATCGAGAACAACTTTATTCATTACTTTAATTATCAACATACTATGTTTCAACTCCATACAAGAGAAATAAAAAATATCACCCTTGTCTTAGTAGATAAAGAGTAAAAATATAACCATGAGTAGAAAATAGTCTGGTTATGGTCGGTTGCCATAGAGACAATATAGGGGAGCGTCCAAATGAACAAGTGGAGCAAACAATTCTCAGGTGTATTGTGCGCTCACCGGTGTGTGTGTGTGTGCGGGGAGAGCCTAGAAGACAGAGAGTGAGTGTAAGTTCTCTACTTGTCCTCATGGAGGCCTTGCCTAGATCCTCCATGTGAATTCCCACAGTGAGCCATCATCTGTCTCTCTTCTCTTTATGCCCCACTTGCCCTTCCAACTTATTAAAAACAAAGCAAAGCACAGACACCTTGCCCTTGACCTTGCTGTCCCTTTGCCATCCTGTTTCACTTTTGCCTTTTCCCACCAAACTGCAGCTTTACCTCCTGCAATCTCTTTATCTCTGTGATTATCACTAAACCTCCTCCTTCAAAAATGGCTCTGCCCTCCTCCTTCTTGCCTGTTCCAAGGGCATTTTGCCATTTTCATTTCCTTTCATGACTTTGCTGTTTCAATAATGTTGAGCAGTCCCTTGGAACATCCTTCTGTAATATATCAATGAGGCTGTTTTTGAGAGAACAGTAAAAAGCTGCATACTTAAAAGTCTGTCTTTGATGATCCTTTTAAAAAATAATTTTTAAAAACCATTGCCTGAATAAATTCTAGTGAGTACCAACTCTTACCTTTTACTATATCTTAGCCCATTAAACTTCCCATCCATCAAGAAATGCTGGAGTTGATGCTTAGAAATGAAGTATGAGCTCTTGGCTGGACTAAAACATTCATTATTCCACTCAGCTTTTCTGTTTGCTGAGGTTTAGGGTAATTTTTTTATCCTGTACTGTAGTTTAGCTTAGTGGCTAGACAAGTTATGAGTCTTTGGATTTTTTTATCATTGCATCCAGTTTGGAAAGTTTTGGTGGATTCCAATTAAACATTGGGTTAATATTTATTTTGGTCCTGGTACGGCTTCATAAGGCTTTAGGTTCTTGATACTGTTCATGTATTTGCCAGCTCAGCCTATTCCTTTAATCTTCAAAGGGCTAGAATTTCTTCTTCTTGTATTGATCATAGACTCCGAATGCTTTTTGTGTTAAAACTTCAGGGCTCTAAAATTCAATTCCTGTCCGTTGACCTTCATGACCCTACTGGTCAGGTAGATGGTCTGACATAACCCAGGTGTTGGCATTGGATGTGGCTCCTGGGAAGCACCCTGGGATGCTGTCATCCAAGAACCGCTCACGACACACATTTGCTGATGGAACCCACTGACTTCCCTCAGATGTGCCTTTGCACTGCACAGTCTGTCCTAGCAGCTAACCTACCTCTCAGTCCTCTTAATGAAACATCTTTGCACAAAACAAAGAATCTGAAAACAAAATTCTCTAAGTGACTGAGAGGTGATAACTTTGCAGAGATTAGAAAAATAATCTTCAATTTCCAAGCAACTACTGTGAAATCAATAAATATTACCTATTTCACATTGACATCCGCTGCCAGGGTTTAAACGTAAGATGAAAATTGCACCTGATGATTTTTTTTTTCATCTTAGCTATGAGGGAAGAAGGATAATTTCAATTTTTTTATGAATAAAAAATTTGGAAAAATTATATTTTTAAGGAAAAACAAAAATTCATTTACCTTTAAAGTGAATCCATCAAAAGTGATTATGTATTGTAATAAATGTTAAGTGTGGCCATGTTACACATGCAGTAATAAAAATAGTTTTGTCTTGCTCACTGAATCACACATAGTGTACATAGAGCAGTGTACATAGAGTTTCCAACCCTTCTATATAAGATCACGAGCTCCTTGAGAGTAGGCTCATATTATTCTATCTGTATCCCCAGTACCTGGTAGGGTACTTGGCACCTGGTAGACACTTAATAAATCATTGAATTAATACAGGAATGGATAATCCCTGGGTTTTTAAAAGCTGTACATTAAAGACATACTGTAGCAAATATTTAGTTAGCAGTGGTTTTGAGCAGTAGAATTCATAGCCGTAATTTAGAAATATAATAATTAGAAAGCTGAGGTTAAGCTTTAAAAATCCTATTAGGAAATATTTAAGAAACTATAATTTTTTTGGGGAAAAAAAAAAAACTAAGGCAGTCATCCAGGAGTGGAGTGGACTTCTAAGTATTTTTTTATGAAGTAGATGAGTTGGAGTCCAATTAGTTTGTGAGAATGACCCAGAGAGCTGGGCAACCAGAGCATATGCCCTTAGCCATCCCTTCGACTCGAGAGGATATTCACCCAAGTGAGAGAGGGAAGAGGTTTCTCAACAGGCTGACGGTCCTCTTCCAGGCATTGTAGCCCAGCTGCTGGCAGGAAGGCTCCTTCTAGAGAGACCCCTGGCAAAGTCTGTCCTTTGTGGGAGAAGATTTCCCCCCAGAGAAAGAGAGCTTGACTCTCTCTAAATCACAGTTTATTAGAAAAAATCCCAACTCACACTGAAGCTGGTGGGGAGAGTATGAAGGAGGAAATGTGCTGAAGCAGCTTCTCAAAGTAGGTGACATCCAAACTGAGTTCAAATGACTCAATGAAGGGACCCAGGGAAGGGCCTTCAAGTAAAAGCAACGTAGTGTTTAAAAACAGACATTTGGGATAGTCGACACCCTGGTTGTGTGACTTCAGGGAAGTTACTCTCCCTCTCTGTGCTGTGGTTTATTCATCTCTACGTTATAGGGTACCTGTGGAGGTTAAATGCGTTCATATGGACAAAGCTCTCGGAGCAGTGCCAGGCAGAAAGCTGTAAGCACTCGCAAGAAGTGGCAATGCAGTTGCTGCCATTAAACACGGTCATTGTTGATATTGCTGTTATTTGGATATTAAACTGGCTTAGTTGGGCTGGATCACTGGGTGCAAGGTGACCGGAAGGGAAGAATAAAAGGGTGCCTCTGGGGGTGAAAAGGGACCAGATGAGGAAAGACAGTCTGTGATGCCCTGGTTGGAGAACAGATTTGCTTCTGAAGATGATAAGAATCAGAGCTTATGGTTAATTGGGGCGTCATGGCCTGTGGCTTAATGTCATGCATCGAGAGACGCATCCCCTCCCTCTCAGGATTCTGACCCACAGCATGCGCGTCCCATGCCCCATGGGATGACTGCTTCCTCGAATTGCCAACGATTTGTGGGTTCCACAGGAGCCTCATGGCACACCCCACGGCCCCTCCCATCTTAGGCGGTTGATGAGCACTCTTCAGTTCACCACACTCAGGAGCGGCATCTGGATTGGCCTGAGTGCTTGCTTCTGCCTCCCTTCTGGACACTTCCCTCCCAGTTCTCCACTACTCTTAAACACTCAGATGAAGCCCAGTCGTGATCTTAACGACTCCAACGATAACAATCCTCATAATAGTAGAAGCTGCATTCAACTCTGAGTGCTTCCACATGACTGGCATGTACCGGTGGTAGCACATAACCCCAAGTGTAGTTTTGTAAGTATGCTACCGCAGGAGGCCATCTTGAATGGATTGTTGCAGAATTGCCTCATCTGACCTTTCTGCTAGCTTTATGTTTCCTTGTTCTTCCATTGTGCTTCAACTGGACTTTTCCTTTTATCCACTTACAGTTGTTTTTAAGTGTTTGCGCCTAAGATATATTCTCTCTTCCTCCTCCTCCGTAGTTCCAAGAAACTGGTATCACTAATGATTCTAATCCTTACTCAGAGCCCCCGAAATTTTTTATGGCCCTGCCCCACCATGTCCTGACTGCTCAAAGGGGATTTAAATATGGCAGGACAAGAAGATGGAGAAACTGTCGTTTGTCCTAGGTCTAAAGAAAGCACGTGTAAAGATTTTCTCGTTGTTTAGTCTAATGGCAATTGCTTTTACAATTTCTATGCATTTCTTTAAACTGGGCTGACTGTTTAGTGTGTTTTTACACACTTTTTTCTCAAAGTAAGATATTGCTTTTTTCATCTCTATCTTGTGTCTGATATGTGTTAGTTTGCCAGTGTTACACTCCGTATGGAATGAGTAGAATTGGACCACTGTAACAAATTACTACTTTATCAACTTGAGACAATAAAAATTGGGAGAATGTTCTCATTCTTCTCGTACTTTGTAAGAAATAAATAAAAGTTTTGTAGAGGAAAAATAAATATAATTAATCTTTTAGAACTCTTATTTTCTCTTCCAAAGGAGAGTAACAGGCCCTCCCATAAATTCTGGGGAAACAGACCTCAGTGTTTACTACTGGAAGCTCACCAGCTCTGTGGAAGTTTCTGGAGAGGAATGTTGTGGAATTGGCGGTAGAGTAAAATAGTGTTCTCTCCTGTCCCCTGGTTCATTGGCTTGAACTAAGCCCAAGTCAAAAGTAAGAAGAAATCTCTTATAAGTTGTCAGTTTCCTCCACACTTATGACCTTCCTTAATGATTAAAAACTTAACTCTTAAACCAGATTTCCCCTCCACCACTCTGCAGGACCCAGCTGCTTCAAGAGGTGTAATGGGTCACTGATCCAGGAAGGTTTTGCCTGACTCTTGGCTTCCACCCACCACCCACCTATGGAACTTAATTTATGCCTGATTGGTTTGATTTTTCTCTCCCTCAATTACCCTCCTTTTACAAAGATCAGTAAATCAGCTAAGTTTTTAATACTTTTGCTATTAAGTTCATCTCTTTAATTCAGCAGTCCGTGAACCATCAAAATTAAATGTGATGTATCTGTGAGTATGTGCACATCTGTGATCTTGTTTCTTCTTTTTTATGGCATTTTGTGTTACTCTAGATCTGTAATGAATTAGAACAGCCATGATCTTCTCTAACAATGCCCTTTCTCAAATCTTGAAAGTCTGTCTGTATGGAAAAACAGTTCCATAAGAGCAAGGAATGACCATGTCTTCTTTGCCAAGTTTGTGACAAAATTATTACCCATTTCTCTGAGGTTGGTATCTTTCCATGTTTACTCTTCCTACATAATCCTCTTAGGTAATCTTCCTAAAACGGTTCATTGTACCATCTCCTTTTACTACAACATCTAACAGTGTTTGTATTTTGAGGAATCTAGACAGGCACTTTTTTTAATGGTGGGAGGACTTCCATGATTTAAAAAGATACTGAAAGAGTTAAAGTGAACAAATATCTTTAACAAGGAGGACTTTTTAACTTATTCTTCAGAAATGGGCTGGATATATGACATGCAGAGATCCCCAAATTTATCTGAACATGGGACTCATTTTTACCCAGGCATACTGAGAGAATAGTATTCCTTGGAACATGGCTATGGAAACTCTGACTGACATGGCTCTACTTGCTTTCCTAATCATTTCAAACACCTCAACCTACATTTCGTGGTTTCCCACCCTTTGGGACAAGCATCTAACCATCAGTCTAAGTACTAAATACAATCTTTCCAATTTGCATTTCCAGTAATAATGTCAAACAAGTAAGCAAAAACAAAAAAAAAAAAACAAAACAAAAAACTCCAAAAAGTAAAACAAAACAAAACAAACAAAAACCCTCCAAAACCTAGTAAGGATAGAAATGATTAATGAACTTGAATATATCTAGAGAAAGAAAATAGAGACTGAAAGATAGGAAGAATTACATGTCCAGAAATAGTATTTAGACATGAAGGTGTGTGTCAGGGCTCCAGAAGCTGAGGAAGGAGCTTTCTATGAAGTCAGGTACAATGCCAGCACCATATGGAATAGTGATTAAATAAATATACCACTTTTTAAAATAAACAGTCTTCACGCTCTTTGTAGAATCAAAGTCTGTGTGTAGGGAAATGAGAAAGAAGGGCAATAAGAAAATCTGGCTTAAGTCATAGAAGTCAGGTCTGAGGAGAATGCTATAGATCCCCTGTTTAATTCCCTAATTTTACCAAAAAGAAAACCAATGTCATGAGAGGAGTGATTCCCATATCCTTATAGTCCCATATTTTTTCTGTCTCACATTGATTATAATTGAGTCTTTCAGAAATCATTGTGTAAAAAAAATGGTTTTAATAGTTTGAACTGTCCGCCTATTTTTATTTGCCATTAGTAGTGGACTCAGGTGCTTGAATAACTTTAACCATTTTATCTGGTTCAAAAATGCATCATGGTATAGTCCTGAAACTCTTCTTAACTTCAATTTACACCAAAAATTTAGCAACCGAATACAATGTAAAAGTCTTTTGTTGTACTTATTTATTAATTGTTTTCCTCTTCCACTGAACTATGAGCTTTCTTAAGATTGGTGGCCATATTTCACATCTATTCTGTATTTGCACTGCGTTCAGTCAGAGTAGTCAACGGTTAACAGATAACATAGGCTGATTATCTTATTGCCCAATCACATATAAGTGAAATTCTGCCAATAGCAGTTATATTGTAATCAACAATAAGATAAACTCTGAACTTTTATATTTATTGCAAATTTATGGCAATCCTCATTCAGACACCCAGTGACTGAAACATGACTGCATCCTACAGGCCTGCAGAGACACCTCTGGTCATTCTTTGTTGATATTTCTGAAAACTGCCCTCTCCGGTATCACTTGTTTCTACTCCATTGATCTCCACCCCCCATTCTGTCCAATCAGCTGGGCACCCATATGAACACACAAATATAAACATATCAACCTGGGCGTTATCATGGCAAAACATGTAAGAATATAATAACAGTGCCATTTTTTAAAAAAATCATCTGAAATTCGTACTCTACATTAGGCTCCCTCTTGGTGTGTACATTCTGTGGGTTTGGACAAATGCAGAATGATATATATTCATCCTTATATTATCATACAGAATACTGTCACCACCCTAAAAGTCCTCCGTGCTCTGCCTATGCATCCCAACTCCTACCCTTTGGCAACCACTGATCTTTGTACTATCTCCATAGTTCTGTCTCTTCTAGAATGTCATATAGTTAGAATTTCCACCAGTGATGAAGGAGAGCTGCTGTTGCTCCATAGCCTCACCAGCATTTGGTGTTGGCTGTGTTCTGGATTTTGGTCATTCTAACCAGTTTGTAGTGGGACCTCACTGAAGTTTTAATTTATATTTCCCTGGTGACATGATACGGAACATTTTTTCATATGCTTATTTGTTATCTATGTCTCTTCTTTCTTGAGGTGTCTGTTAAAGTCTTTGGCCCATTTTTTAATCAAGTAGTTTATTTTCTTATCATTGAGTTTTAAGAGTTCTTTGTACATTTTAGATAATAGTCCTTTATCAAATCCCTTTTGCAAATATCCTCTCTCAGTCTGTGGCTTGTGTTCTCAATTTCTTGATAGCACTATGAAGTTAATTAAGATTCTGCTATGAAACAGAGGGGTGCCTGGGTGGCTCAGTCGGTTGAGCGACCAGCTCTTGGTTTCAGCTCAGGACATGATCTCATGAGTTTTGGGATCAAGCCTCACAATGGACTCTGCATTCAGTGGGGACTCTGCTTAAAGATTCTCTCCCTCTGCCCCTCCCCCTATTCATGCATGCTCTCTCAAATAAATAAATACTTAAAAAATATATTCTGCTACTAAGTAAAGGCAACATTTTGCCTTTCTCTCCTTCTAATCAAAAGAACAGTATATTTGATCAGTTATTTGTTCATTAAACCAACAGTCAAAAAGAACTTAGTGTATGTTTAACCTTATGCCAAGGACTTTCACAAGAGTAGAAATGAGACAGGATACCTGTTACCAATGAATGTGTAGTATACATCTTGTTACACAGACTTGAGTAAGGAATGGACTTTAAATGAAAAAGTTCTTGTCAACTTCCAGAATTATCTTAAATTATTTTCTTTATGATCAAATACATATAAACAGAAAATAAGATATGTATTCCTTGTATTTGTTCATTTAATACACAACTCTTGAGGTCTTATTATGGTCTAGACACTGAACAAAGTAAGATAGACAAAATACTTGACTTCACAGGCATGTTCATTCTGGATGGAAAGAAAAAAGTAGGGGTGCCTGGGTGGCTCAGTGGGTTAAAGCCTCTGCCTTCAGCTCAGGTCATGACCTCAGGGTCCTGGGATCGAGTAACCAATCCTTATTCATGGCAGTTGTGTTCTGTAAAGTTGCCATAACAAATTTACAAACCCATAACCATTGCTTCTAGGGGAAATACAGAATTAGGTCTCTGAGAGCCTCTGGTCACCATATTTTCATCAGCCAATCAATACATGATCTTGCTTTGTGGCACATGGGTGGCTCAGTGGGTTAAGCTTGATTTCGGCTAAGGTTATAGTCTCAGGGTCATGAGATAGAGCCCCATATGAGGGTCTGAGCCCTGCATGGAGCCTGCTTAAGGTTCTCTCTCTTCCTCTCCCTCTGCCCCTTCCCCCCTTGCTTGCACACTTTCTCTCTCTCTAAAAAAAAAACAAACAAAGAAACCCATATTTTGTCAGTAAGGCCCAACACAGTCTTCTTGTGCTTAGGAGCACTGGACAACACTTAACACCATGCTTGGAGGCCATTATAAACAGTGAAATCATCAACAAAAAAACTATAAAAATGAAAAATCAGGGGTGCCTGGGTGGCTAAGTGGGTTAAACCTCTGCCTTCTGCTCAGATCATGATCTCAGGGTCCTGGGATTGAGCCCCGCATTGGGCTCTCTGCTCAGTGGGGAGCCTGCTTACTCCTCTCTCTCTCTGCCTGCCTCTCTGCCTACTTGTGATCTCTGTCAAATAAATAAATAAAATCTTTTTTAAAAATGAAAAATCATGGCACCAAATAAACTACAAAAAAGGCATTTATTTATGGTATGGGAACTGAAACAAGAAAGCAGAGCATTGTCTTATTCAGCCATAGCTGGGAATGTGCATGCCAGGTGCACGCTGGGAAATGCCACTCTGTCCTTGTCTGTGAATGACTGCCAAACACTGATTTGGGGCTTACAGATAGACCTTAGAGAGTGGCACATGCACAAATACAGAATCCATTAATAAATGAGGACCAACTATACATAATAAGTTTCAGATAGTGGTAGGTTTTAGAAAACCAATGAAGCAGGATTAGGGTAGAGAGTGACAGGATGTCAGGGGCAGCTATTTGAGATGGGTGACTAGGGCAGTCCTCTCTGCAGAGAGGACACCTGAGTAGAGATGAGTGGTGAAAAGGAGTTTGCTCTGTGAAGGTGAGGGGAAGGAGGCTGTTGTGGGGAACAAATGGGAATGACTGCGCATCGAGGAGCAAGCTTGACCTGGTTTGTATGAGGAACAGGACAAAGGCCTCCAGGTTTTTGGCAAAAATAGAATGGAGGAAGTTGAGAAGGTAATCAGAGGTCAAGTAAGCATGGTCTTGTTGGCCCAAGGAGGAGCTTGGATTCTGTTTGAATGGGTAATGAAAAGACACTGAAGGTTTAAAAATATATATGAGCTGGGACACCGGGGTGGCTCAGTCGGTTGAGCGTCAGCTCTTGATCTCGGCTCAGGCCCTGATCTCAGGGTCGTGGGATGGAGCCCCGCCTCAGGCTCAGCGGGGAGTCTGCTTCTTTCCCTCTGCCCTTCTTCTGGCTGGTGTGCCCATGCATGCTCTCTCTCTCAAATGAATAAATAAATTTTTTAAATGGTAATAAAAATAAAAATAAAATACATATGAGCTAGAGGATATAACTCAAATAATTTTTACAGCTCCCCCAAATTACAAATTAGATTTACCTGTCCCCAAAATACCATTTAAAGGAATTATATTAAGTGACAAGGTTTCTTTGAAAGTGGTGACAAGGTGTGAGTCTCAGGCTGACTTCACTGGTGACCCTGTGCCGTGTGATGACTCCCAAGAATGACCTTCACTTGACACAGTTGGTTCCTTTCCTCTTCGCAGCTCCTCAGTGTTTCTTCCCCCTGGTCTGCTTGACTGTACGGAAACTCTTCCTGCAGACCCGCCTCTGACTTAACATGGTTAGAAGATGGCAACATCCAGCTGACCCAAAGCAGGTTAACCCCATCTCTTGACTCTTATTACGTAGAGGAAAATATAAAATTAATATTTCTCCTAGAGAACTCCCAGCATCTCCCTCCCCTCGAGAATTAAACCCTAGCCCTCCAGAACTGTTTGAAAAACCTTGCTCCGCTAGAGGCATTTCAGGGCTGTGGGACTGCATTGTGTGACACTACAATGTGGACCCGAGGTCAGTACACATTTGTCCCAACCCATCCAGTGGATATCACCAAGAGTGAGCCCTCATGTCCTCCATGGCTGTTATTATCTGAGGGATAATGCTGTATCAGCGTGATTTGGTGCTGGTAAAAATCTACCTCTCTGGGAAGGCAGCGGGTAGTGGGGAGACTGCCATGTGTTGGGGCAGGGGGTATGTGGGAAATCTCTGTACTTTCTGCTCAGTTTTACTATGAATACAAAACTGCTCTAAACAATGAGGTCTTAAGAAGAAAAAAAAAAAAGAAAAAAACCCTCACTCTACCTGGAAAACTAAACAACAATTTAGGAGTGAAGTAAGAATATATTAAATATAACTGCATCAGACAGACTCCAAGGCAGCCCCAGACCCAGCGCCTGAAAAGAAGTCGCAAAACAATGTCTGAGGCCTGGGGGATGGAGACCTCTCTGCGCCTGCACGGGTGTTTGAGGGGTGATTGTTGGGGAGGCAGGCCTTGACTGGGACCACAGGATTGGCGGGTGTGTGAGAAGGGGAGAGAACAAAGCATTCTCCAAGGGGAACTGGGGCTGGAGGGCCAGAAGGTTTTCAGAGTGCAGAGGGACTCTGCGTCTGTGAGTGCAGACACCGTGGGGAGCAGAGGGTTTTGATTAGGGGACCAGGGGAAAGCGTATTTGGAAAGCCTGGCCCTACCATTTCAGCACTGATCTGCCCCAGTGGGACCAGACGGTAGTATTCATAGCCCCAGATTGTCTTGTTGGTGGGCTGGCCGTGGGATCTGTGGCATGGAGGTACTTTCTCAATGTAGTTATTTGTACTGAGCCTGTCACTAGCTCAGCAGGAGGTAAAAATGACTTGACAGTCTCTCTGGCTCTCACCCATCCAAAGCACACAAGAGAGCGGGGGTGTCAGAGTGGGTGGGCGTTGGGGAGAGTGAGTCCTTAGGAAACGAAGCTTTCAATG
The DNA here is from genome assembly GCA_003697995.1 of Taxidea taxus jeffersonii. Taxonomy (NCBI): domain Eukaryota; kingdom Metazoa; phylum Chordata; class Mammalia; order Carnivora; family Mustelidae; genus Taxidea; species Taxidea taxus. The sequence goes on from RCUC01159494.1 coordinate 11,812, forward strand.
AAGGAGAATGAAGGGCACAGAGAGGCTTACCCATGGTCTGGGGGTGCCAAGCAAATGGGTCCCCACCGGTGGAGTCCCCATATCCTACATTTCACTCTCAGAATGTTTTATTTGATGTAGAAATCTCTCTCTCTCTCTCTCTGTCACGCATGCACATGTACACATACATAGACACCTCACACAATTATTACCAAAAGTCACTTTGGAATTTAAACTCAGCCAAGGATCCTTCTCCTAAACAAAGCTACATCTTAATACTCCTCTCTGGGTTCCCTATTGTACGGCAAATGTGAGCTACTCACCACGTATGCAGAACGATCACTTAAGCCCGTCTGACTTCTAAAGGCGCTGGTGATAACATTTTGGATTTTATTTTTGTTTGTCCTAAGAGTCTTGAGTCTGGGCCAGAAACCCAGGCCGAGGATGAATGTGCTGTAGACCTCACTTCTTGTCACGGGGCCAAGTGGACTTGGGAGAGAGGGTGGGGCGGGCTGTTCAGACGTGATTTTTAGTTTTGCCCTTTGCCTCCGGAGCCAGGGCCCTGGCCCCCATCCAGCCGCTCGAAGAGAAGATTATGGTATTTTCTAGGTAATTTTAAGGAACACAAACCCAAAGTAAAGTCAGGTGGTTTCAAGTCTGCACTGAATTTTTCATGTTAAGGATTTGTCATGATTTGGGTTTTCAGCAGAGCAGTATTTTAAATGATGAAGGGAGTTGTATTCTTCTGGAGACAGGCATGTTTTGGTTGTTTGCTAATGACCTCTGGTTTTGCTTATGAGGAGTTTTGTTAACAAATGGAAATGTAGCAAAATAAAACACTCTCTTTCTTTCGTACTTTGTTTTTTTCTCCTTGTTCTTCTTTTTCAAACAATGAGAGCCCTTGCAATAAACTGTCAAAACCAGGCTATAGATATTGGTTATTGTAGCGTCATTAATACTGTGTAAAAATAAATTAGTCACACTAGCAATCAAACACATTCTGCTGATCTCCTGTCTGTGCTTTTAAACAGAGCCTTCTCACTGTTTGATAGATCCTATTGTTAGGAGAAGAGAACTATAGAGATGTATTCAAAAATTCTTTGAAAATTTTCCAGCCTCAGGAATCCATTCAGCAGTCACTAGCCTTTAAAGAAGCTGATAAAGGAGAGCTGGGCAGGCTCCTGGGTTCAAGGTCAACCCCAACCCCTGGATGAGCGGGGAGCTTTGGGAACCATGTCATGCTCCATCTGCCCCGCCTGCTTGCCTTGCCTTTTCCTGCCCTCAGACCCCACTGCCCATCTCACCCTCCCACTACCTTTCCTAAAAGAAAGGGAGGCCAAGCCTGAGTCAGCAGAGAGTGATAAAATTAAACCAAAATAAATTCTCATCTCAAGCACAGAAGACTTCTGTTTCTGGGGGGGTGGGGGCGGAGGGGGGGAGAGCTGTCTTCAGGCTAAAGTGACTGATCGAATTGAACACAGATGAAATTTCAGGTTCCTGTTTAGTTCCATCCCTGCAATGGTGTGGCCCATTTGTTTTGAGATGGGACTGAATGTCACATAGCTTTCCACTCCCCATCCTCACCTGTCCCCATTGTCTCAGCACTGTTGCAGAACTCTGGGTATGGTTTAAAGCTAAGTGAGAAATATAACAGAGGCTCTACTGTCTCCAGAAGGGGGCTTTTTTTTATATCCAGTACAGGCCCCCTTTGTGGAAGGGGCAGTAAGACGTGTGTGTTAGAGACCAAGAAAAAAGAGATGTTCCTTTTCATTTGAGAACTCTATTAGTTTGCTAAGGCTGCCATGACAAAGTATCACAGACTGGGTGGCTAAAGCAACAGCAATTTATTTCCTCAGCGTTCTGGCAGTTAGAAGTCCAAGATCAAGGTGTTGGCAGAGTTGGTTTCTTCCGAGGTCCTTAGCTTGAGGTGGGGGTCTTCTTGTGCCTTCACATGGTCTTCCTCTGTACTGTGTTCTCATCTCTTTGTCTCATAATGACTCTGGTTATCTTGGATGAGGGCCCACCCTATGACCTCATTTAACCTTACTTCCCCCTTTAAAGACCCTCTCACCACATACAGTCACATTCTGAGGTACTGGAGTGTTAGAACTTCAACGTATGAATTTTGGTGCTGACACAGTGCAGCCCATAATAAGAACTAAGGACATTTCATGATCACAGTTGACCTTGGTTATGGGCCAAAAAGTTAACAATAATGAACATCCCATGAGATTCTTTCATACACACACAGACACACACACACGCACGCAAGCACACACTGGTGCTTGAAGAGCTCCAGTCCACCCAGGGTTGACTCCCAGGGGCAGCAGATGTTGAGGGAAAGTAGCAGGAACAGTTGGTGTAATGTGGTTAATCCAAAGACCCATTTCACCATTGTCACCATGGTCAGAAAATATTTAACTGGTACAGGATATCAAGTTGCTGTATGGTGCTATCTGGATTCAGGCTTTTTCACAGTGCACCATTCTCCTGTTTCTGGGCAACATCGGGCTCTCTGCTCAGTGGGGAGCCTCCTTCCCCTCCGCCTCTCTCTACCTGCCTCTCTGCCTACTTGTGATCTCTCTCTGTCAAATAAATAAATAAAATCTTAAAAAAAAAAATCAGGGAAGGCAGAAGTTCAGCCCTGAGGAGACTAAGAATGAATTGCAAGTGCGAAGAACCAGAAGAAAGTTCAAGGCTCTGCTCCTAAGTGTCAGGCAGAAATGGGACTGCACCTAGAAGCTTCCTGCTTCATCATGTTCTTTCAAAGCATCTTGTCTGCCTCCTGTTTGCCAGGCTTGGTGCCAGGTGCCCCAGATATTAATCCACATAAGAAAGCGTCCAAAATGTCAAGGATGTTACATCTAATGGCAAGAGGGTTGATCTTGAGGGAAAAAAAAAAAAAAGAAAGCAGCCCTGAACAAAAACAGCAGTGATGGTAGGGTCCTCTTAGAGATTGGGGGTTCATGATTTGAACCATGGTTTAACCCATGATTCAAATGGTTAATCATGATTTAACCCATGGATGGGTTAGCTCAAACTATCACAAACACATCCTAAAGTTTGGTTTAGCTTGCCAAACCACTTGAAGAGTCAACGTGCATCCACGCTGACCACAGCCACAGATCCCAACCCCCTCCTCCTAACAAACCCAATTAGTTTTTTGACACTTCTGTCTCTCTGAGGCCGTCAGGAAGCCCCTAAATGTAAGTACTCATCCTTATATCGTTCTCTCCGCCCCTCATTCTTGTAGTGTCTCCAGCCCCTGTTACGTCTCTTGGTTTGCTTTAGACCTCCCCTCTGGTTCTTTCCCCTTCACTTCCTTAACCCAGTTTCTCAAAATTTCTGTCACAGTCTTGCTTTTCTCCTTCCTCTCCACTCTCTCAGCATCTCTCAGGGATGCTTCCTGGCCATGAACTTCAAGCCTTCCCTCCCTTACAACCCCAGACATTTTCACTGCCGGTTTAACCTGAGTATCTTCTCCAGAGACTCAAAGACTCAAATGCACCATGTTTAAAGGAAAAACAAGGGGGGGGGGAATATATATATATATATATAACTAGATCTCCCTCCCCTACTGTGTTTCTTCTTCCTGCTCAATTAATAATCATCATTCAGCTGTCCCCACCAGAAGAGCTGAAAACACACAAACATGGGCACCTCTGCATCTGTTCACACAAAGTTTCCACGCTCTGCACATTTGTCAATCCCTGTTTAAGAAGTTAGTACCTCACTGCATCAAAAAGTCTGAACTCTATACTTAAGACCATTCATCACATGGCCCCAGCCCCGCCCTAAACAAACTAGAATCCTTTCCTGTTACTCCTCAGGACAACCTCTCTGAGTTCTCCAGGCTGTCCCCACTTCTTGGCTTCCCTTCCTTCCCTTCCAGGATTCTCACAGCCAGGTCTTTGCATGTTTTGCTTTCCCCTCCTTAAGGGCCTTCCTTTCCATCTGTCAAAGTCTAGGCATCTTTCGAGACGGGTTCCATCACCTGTCCTAGATAATACCTTCCTTGACCACATCAGACCATGGTAACCACCAACACCCACTCCCCCCGAATCTCCGAATTCCTCTGGCACCGAACAGCTGTACCACAGAATTTCGCACCTGGAGACCTACTTGTTCTCTTTCTTTGGTATAAACAAGACAGAAAGCCAGTCTCTTTTCCAGGGATTCACAGACATGGTAAATTCCTCCTTGAGTTTTTCCCCAAAATGTGTCTTTGAGGAGGAATTTGTAATCTTTCTTGCTTCAGATGATGAAATTTACATACCTTCTTGTGATACGACATGTTTTGTCTTAGTTGTCAGGAAATTTAGGGCAGTTTCAGGCCCCGACTGTAATAATCAGCTTATCTCAGAATCCTAGGAAACGTTGTCTATCCTACCTGCCTCTGCTGTGTGTTTGTTTTTAATTTTGCAGACATTTAATTTGTAAAACACCATAGATCCTTCTGGGACAAAATGAGAAAACAGACCTCCAAATAAACCATATCCTTCTTTTATTGCATAATTTTCATCGTCCTGCCTGGATTGGGTGTCCTTGAGAACCGAGTTAGATCGTGTATTTCTTCTACTAATTGCCCAAAGTAGAAAGTCATACGGTAGATCCTTAATAATTCACTGTTGTTAAGTTAATACTTTTAGATGTCCTAAGCAAAATAACCTACTTTATCAAAATGGGTTAGATTATTTTAAACAGAGATGGAAACATTTATAATTACATAATTCTAACAGAGGGCCTTGAGCATATTTACTTCTGCTAGCAGTCTGTTCAGTGTTCAAAATCAGAGAAAGAACACAATAAAAATCGCAAGTTAAAGTTTTTGCTACCACAGTATCTACGCATAACACTTAAAATGGGAAAGAAGATTAACAAACTCAGTAGTTCACTGCCAGTAACACTTACCGGATGACAGAGTGCATTTTTTCCCCCTCAACCCCAAAGCCCCGCTGGCTGCGTTTCTGATAAACACAGCATTCAGGTGGTGTTTGACTTACTTCTCTCCCCTCATCCTCATTTTCATTCCCCCTTCCCCTCCCTTCTGAACACAAGATAGCAAACATTAAGATTGGCTTTCAATAAAACTATGTGTGCCAGTCATCAGATTCTTTTTCCTTTTTCCTTCCCTCTCCCTCCCTCCCTCCCTTCCTTTCTTCCTTCCTTCCTTCCTTCCTTCCTTTCTTTCTATGGGGAGGACGGGGGCAGGAGTTGGAGGATGAGGAGGAAGAGGGGCTCCTTTTTTAAGCTCACCCAGGGAGAATATTTTAACTTTGAAAGAAACCACAAGAATGTGATCATCAAGTCATAGCCAGACAGAGCCTGTGTTCATACTTCCTGTCCTCTTACCCCCTACCCACACCCACCTTCCCCACATTCACCCACCAACACATACCTGGAGGTGTTATTTATACAGAATATGAGAATAATCCATATAAGTACAAACATTTTTAAGACTCCTTCACCCAACTGACTGGGCTTTCCCATTGTGCAAGAAGTAAGGGCTGTGGATATTTTCTTTGGCTCTTTTAACAGAGTGGAATCATTTGACTTTCCATTTCACAAGTTGTCTTCCCCACCTTTTCCTTCTAAGGAAATTATATTAAAAAGAGAATGAGGGTAACCAATAACAGACAGTGTCTTCATGATTTTGAGATTCAACGATGTCTGCACCCCCACTTTCTGATCTTAACCTACATTGTATGTCTGATGTTGGAACAGAAATAAAAGTTCATTTTTACCACCCAAAGTAATGGTTTTTGGACCACACCGGTGTGGGTCCATCTTGGCCAGCTTCATGCGACCCCTTAACCTTGTCGCTTGTCCAGGGCTCCTAATTGATGTGGGTTATTTTCCCGTAGCCGTGTGTAATGTCCTGAATCTCTTGGCCTCACATTTAGCTTCTGTTTGCTTTTTGAAAAGATTCATTTCATTTTGGCTTAGGTGTAACAGAATAAGGTAAGCAAATCTGTTGCAAAATAGGAAACATAATGTGTTCTACATATAAACAGAATATTTTGAATTTCTGCTATGTGGGATTCTTTCTGGTTTTTCCATGATTGAAATAAATTTAAATACCAGCTATACTAGTATTAGGTTTAATATAAAAAATGTATTGCGTTTAATACCAGGAGACAAAGGAGTGCAGACCTACAAAAAACTTGCCCTGACCCTTTGAAAATGTGTCCTTGGTGTATATTTAGAGATAGGTAGAGGGATATAGATATAGATTACATATATGATCAACCACTGATGCAAGAAGTAGAATAAAAAATTTAATAATTTGGGGGCACTTGGGTGGCTCAGTCAGTTAAGCCTCTGCCTTTGATTCAGGTTGTGATCTCAGGGTCCTGGGATCGATCCCTGCGTGGAGCTCTCTGCAGCTTCTCCCTTTCCCTCTGCCCTCCCCCAACTGACTCGTGCTCATTCTCTCTCTCTCGCTCTCTCTCTCAAATAAGTGAAATCTTTAAAAAAATTTTAAATCACTTTGCCATTAGATTTTAAACCCACAAATCTGAGTATTTGGGTATATGACTTCTAGAACAAAAAATGAAATTGGTCAAAATGTCATATTTACTAAGTATAATGAGACCAGTAATGTTAGATTAGCTCTGAGGACCAGCAAATGTTTATCTGGCACTTTAAAAAATAAGTATGAATCAAGGTGTAATGCGTGCATCTAGGTTTATAATTTTCTATGTTTTAAATCTTTCTTTAAGAATTACACATACAGAGATAGGGAGTAGTTTATTTATACTGGTAAGACAATTTGTAAGCCAGATGCCAGAGTGGAGGTTGACAGCTTCAGCATCAGCATGGAAACGTTCTGCCATTTAATCTAACTGCTAGTAAAATGCAGCTAAAGAGTCTGACATTAAATAGGCAGTAAATGAATAAACACAGCCGTGCCTGCAGATACCACTTTTCGCGCTCATTCTTCCAACTTTCCAAGTCTTCAGGGCAAGGATACAGCCACACTTCTAGCTGCTTCTAGGTCCAACCCCTCATCATCCCTCTACACCCCTTCATTCTTGATACCAGCATCCTTCACTCCCACCTCAAATACGGCTTCTAAGCAACCTGACCTTTCTTTACCGTCGCTGAAGGCTTCTTTCTCTAACTGCTGTCCTGTTGGATATGAAACCACTGGGCCACAGTAGAAATAGAATTGGCACAGCAGCTACCCAAGGGGTTCTGTTGAATTGTTTGCCTCCTACAGCTGTGTGGCCCTTCACAGAGAGAATGTCAGTCCAGAGAGAGAGTCCCCAGTCTGGAGAACAAGCCACCTCAGTCGTACCAAGGAACCAACGCGACCCCTCCTGGTTCTGGAGATCTAGTGACCCCTCTGCCTGCTGCAACACAAGCAGGAAGGCAGACCTTAGGGCCAGGGCAGCTAAGATGAACGCAGACAGCAATTTAAGAGCCTCCCAGTCCATTTTAGTGTTTGCACCTGGATTCTGTACAGATCTGTGCTACTAAAATGCCCATTTTAAAGAAGAGCCATTAGGTGGAGCTGATATTCATAAAAAATCAAGCCAGTGCGGTGCGGGGTGGGGGGGGGTGTGAAATAGTCCTTTTATGAATTAGGCAAAGCTGATAGTTTTTATTATGGCTTTAAACACTCAAATACTAGTCAAAACCTGTGAATATGTATACATTCTTTAATATGGATAATTACCTTCTTCATTGGTGGCGCCTCCTGGATTAGGAGGCTTCTTCCATGCAAATAAGGAGGAGAGGAAGGTAGTGTAACAAAGAACACCTTTTATGTGGCTTTCAGTACTTATTTAGCAAAACTTCCACATTTATAGAGGGCAAATTCTACATTACTGGATTTCTAGAAACTTATTTGTAATTACTTTAAGTTTGCTAATTCAAATGAAGGTCCTTACATAGTTTTGGTTAGTGCATACGGACAACAAGCCGACCCACTATCCGTGTGTTGTTAAGAACAGCTCATCCAAGGGTACCTGGGTGGCTCAGTGGGTTAAAGCCTCTGCCTTCTGCTCAGGTCATGATCCCAGGGCCCTGGGATCGAGCCCTGCATCAGGCTCTCTGCTAGGCAGGGAGCCTGCTAACTCCTCTCTCTCTGCCTGCCTCTCTGCCTACTTGTGATCTCTGTCTGTCAAATAAATACATAAACTCTTTAAAAAAAAAAAAAGTCACTAAGACTCAATTAAAAAAAAAAAAAGAATAGCTCATCCAAACTCTTTATGTCTAATTTCGGATTTCTGATCATGATGGAAACAGGCAAAGCTATCACTGAGGTCGGGTCTGTATTGTTTTTAATATGAGCCATAGAAATGAAGGTGAAATACAGGATACTTTGTGCTTTAGAATGATCCCAAATTAAGTTGCAAGTAATGTTTTCTAATGATAGCACCAAATTCACAACACCTCTTTTTGGCCAAGAGAGTTGGGTTTTTTGGTTTGTGAGTTTTGGTTGGTTTGTTTGTTTAAGCACTTTCTTTTTATGGTAGAGGCATCTATTTGTGTGTGAGCCTGAAGTTTTGGGGTCCTTTGGTGGTTTTTTTTTTAAAGTGATATTGTGGTCTCACATGTTACTGTTTCCTGGAAGAACCGGCTGGCTATTTATTTTAATTACTTCACAGGAACTCACATGACAGTTCTTGAAGGACATTTTTTTCTTACTCGTTGTTTAGTATTTGGGTCACCGTTTTTTCCCAACAGGATATAGTTTCAAGGTAAGATCCCAATTTATTTTCTTTTTATTTCAGAGTAAAATATAGACATTCTACTGTGAGTTTTCTGGCCCCTTCCCCACCTACCTATGGATTATCCCCACTCCTTCCCCACGTCCCCTCCACTCCAAAAGAAATTTTCCCGGTTTGGGTAAGCATTTCCACTAAATCTCCTTTGAAAGCTAATCATTAGAGGCAAATACGACCTCAAGAACCACAGTGTTTGGAGGTGTTAGGAGGCATTTTAACATAAATCTTCCTATTCACCAACCTTCAAAATTCCAAACCCTATTGAGAATGCCTAAAGATTCTGATGAGGGGAAAATACATAACGTAGGAAAAAAATAAAACATCATGTTTTCTAAACGTGGCTTTGATATATATCTGACATCAGAAATAGAAGTTCATCTTTCATGAAATCGCTTTATAGTTAACTGATTGGAAAAACATGTAGCTCTAGTCATTGTCAGAAGTATATTTTTAAAATTGAAGCTCAAATCGAGAGATCAAATTTTTATTGTAAAATGCTGGTGGATGTTGTACAGTTTCACTTTGGAACAGAGTTCACTACCTGCTTCTCTCATGTAAATTTAATATCCTTTATCACTTCTTTAGTTGGTCAAATAAGAGGTCTGTCATTCCTTTCATGATTTTCAGTTTCTCACCAAAAGCCATCCTGGTACATTTTTAGATGTATATTTTTATGAAATAAAATGTTTTAAAGTCACTGCTCTGAATTTCACAGAACCTCAAGGAAGATGGCTCTAATTATAACTCTTATTTTTGAACAACTCTTTGTAAAAACAAAACAAAACTTTCACAAACTTTATTCTGTTCCATCTTTATCCCAGAGCAGAGTCCTGGAAAGCCGGTGGGAACTCTTTGAAGCTGGTTGCTCCCGCCTTCCATCTTATAGATGGAAAATCTAAAGTCCACGATGTTAGGTTGAATTTACTGCCGTCCACAGTCTGTGTCCGCTTTCTCCTGTTGTCTTTCCTGGCCCATGCGCCCTGTGTTTTCCCCCTCTATCACCTCATGTCATTGCAGCCTCCTTCAAAGCTGTGTAGACATTTGGTGAACTAGAAACCAGATCTCTGCCTCCTAGCATCACTTTATGAAACTCTCTAATGCATGGCCTGCTGATAATCCCTGCCAGCTAAAGGGCCATTCCCATCCCAGTCCTTTTCTTTTGGAGAAAAAGATCTCTGTGAGTGTCATCAGTGGCTAAAGATGCCTGGAATCATATGCGTAACGTCTTCAGGATTGTTAACGATCAATTCAGGAAATGAAATAAACATTCTGTGATATTTTTTACCCCTTCCTACAAGCTACACAACACAGTGTGTGCTTAGTGAATATCAGTTGGATTGAATGAAACAACAGGTAACAGAGCTGTTGTTTTTGCTGTTAAGACCAAAGACCATTTCTGTGTTTCACAGAGGACCGCGTGGGTCCATCAAATGGAAGGATGTGCTTAACAGCTAGGAAACCCATAGAACCAAATCCAGCTCCACCCCTTATCAACGTCCGTGGCCTAGGGAAAGCTACCTAAGTTTCCTGAACTATAATTTTCTTTCCTGTAAATAGCGTCTACCTTATACCGTGATTTTATGCGGATTAAATTAGACAATGTGTGTGTAGAGTCAGGCACAGCAAAGGCTCAGCAATTTCCCCTTCCCTGCCCTTTGTGTCTGGCTGGGAGGAGACCGGTCACCTGCTTCTCTGTGCTGTTGGAGAATTCAGGGCACTCGGGTCAAGATGATCTGCATCTGGATATTTTGGGGTCTTGGGGCACGGCCTGGAAAACTTGTCAAAAGCACTGGGTGTCGTGGCTTTGTTTCACTGGCACGTGTCCCACACGTAGTACGTGGGTGGTCGTGCACTTCTCGTCTTTCTTCTCTAGCAGCGCGCCCGTTCTCAGCACGCCACTAGGAAAGGAAGCGACATGGGCCAAGAGGCTTGTGTCTCCTGAAATCCGATGGTTTTAAAAGACTCTTGCTTCACTAACATGCTGAGTTACTGAGTTTACGAAATGGCCTTGAGTACTTTGCTGAGTGAATGTTTAAGGGATCCAGCACTGCCACATATCAGCCAGTGCTCATCCTAAGTGCTCTCCTTCATCCCCATCGCCAATTTTTTTTTTTTTTTTTTGACAGACAGAGATCATGCAGAGAGGCAGAGAGGCAGGCAGAGCGGGGAGGGGAGAAGCAGGCTCCTGCCAAACAGAGAGCCCGATGTGGGACTCGATCTCAGGACCCTGGGATCATGACCCGAGCCGAAGGTAGCGGCTTAACCCACTGAGCCACCCAGGCGTCCCACCATCGCCAAATTTTTAGTGGGGTTTTCAGAGTAACCTTTAGGCCCCAAATAAAAAAGAATGAAGGATTCCTTTCTAAAAAAAAAAAGTACAATTACTATTCAAAATAGCATGGCTTAAGGATGCAAGGGGGGCACTAGCTTATGCCTAGAGCTTATAATGTTATTACTTGGGAACTAGTGGTTCCTCGCTGTCAGTCCACTTGGTATCCTGACAGTGGGTTCAGTCCTGACCAAGACTTTCCCGGCCTATGAATTTATCAAGGTTAAAACAAAGCCTTTGAAAACATAAGCCCTTCTTTTTTCCTCTAAACACGTACATACTATAACCCAGAAAAACGTACTAGTGATTTTTACAATGAGAGGTTCAGTCTGGAGGGTTGGGGGTGATGAGGAAGTTGGAGGGAAACCTAGACAGTAATAACATTTCAACACAATCCTGCTAAATGAGAAAATTGGATTTGGGTAACATGAACAATGGCTGTTATTTCCAGATGTTGAAAAAGTGAAGTCTCCAGGATATATGATGATTTTGACTAAGTTCCTCACAGAAACAGCAACTAAAAGAAAAAAAAAACACAAGCAAAGTAAGATTAACAGGATAATTTCTTGGGAGAATGAATGTATCAAATAGTATCAGCATCCTAGTAAATGTTTAAGGTTGGGTGGTTTTATAACTGATCAAAACAAGGACTGTGGATAATAGGGTACGTTTCTCATATATGTCTGGATGTGTGTGGGTCTCCATCTAGACCTCCGTATGCTCAGTTTCACTGTCAGCTGGGTTACTGAGAGAGGATAGTGAGAGAACCAACTTTTTTAAACATGTGTTTTCCACCCTTTGACTTGAAGAAAAATGTGTCACTCATGTCCTTTAACAAATAGTGACTAGCCAGCTATAAAATCAAGCATTTGGGGGCAGAAATAGTCTTTTACTCAGAGTTACAATTTAATATTCACAAGTGGTCAGTGAAGGACCAGCTACTCCATCCCAGTAAGGAATAATGATATAATCATTGCCACTTTAGAGTTTCACTGGATATTCAGATTCTCCAGACAAGGTAATTTGAATCACTGAGTCCAAAGCATGAGACAAAGCAAGAAGCTCCATAAATAGCAATCGGGCAAATAATTTCACCTCGAAACCACATTGCAGGCATGGTTTATAAAGAACATCCTGGCATAAAAGAGTTATAGAATATTAAAATAATAAACTATAAGGCTAATGTCCACTGAATTCTTTTTTAAGGTCCCAATACCATATGTCCTTTTTCAAATTATTCCCCCATTAGATACTTTTTACAAATAAAACACATCTCACGCATCTGCTACCTAACCTCCCTTGTGCGCAGGGGCCCATCTCAAATCTGTGGCTTTTCTAGTATCATAATTGTGTTCTGTTCGGAGCAACGTCAAAGCAACAGAATTCATGGAAAAAGAAATCACTTACAGTTACTCCCTTCACAAATCTTTGCTCTAGGTTTTTGTCTTCTCACAGATTTTTCTCACTTTGATTTCAGCACGTACATTCTGTGCATTCTACCTTTGCTAGCAGGACACTTCGGGAGTTCCGCTCTAATATTTGGAGCTGTTACCTACAGATACATTCTTTGCACATTCCATGCATGAAGGATTTGACTGTTCACATTCTGTGTTATATTTTTTGATCTTATTACTCTGGCCTGCACAGGCATTTAGTCGAACCCACGAAGAGAATACAGACAGCTGACTGGATGAAAAAGATATTGTGGAAAAAAACTCCCATTGTTTAGATTTCTGTCAGAGGATATAAGAATACTTAATTTCTTTTATCTCTAGGGCTTTCATTATCATTTAAATTTCATTTTACATTAATTGATCAGGGATTAGTAAAGCCATTATGCAGAAATTAGAATAAGACAAGCCAGATGGAATGAATAATTCATGAAGTCCAATTACATTTTATTTCTGGTGTACTTTCAAACTTCCCTCTGACTTCTGTGCTATTTTGATGTGACAATATTCACTGGAAATCAAGAGTGCCATTTTAATTTATTGTATCCCTCTGGAGTGGAAGCATTTGTATGCAGTGGGGGTGTGCTAATGCATTCCCCCCAAACACCAATTTCAGGGCTGCTGGAAATACTGGGTAATCTAGAAAATGTAGTTCATCTTCAGTGAAGGTTCAGGGGTTTCTCCGTTGAGCCACACCAGTCCACCTGAGTAGGCAGAGAAACTAGAGTCTTAGAACCCTGAGATTTTTAACTTCCCAGAAGAGCTACAAATCCCCTCAAAACATGTGTTCCCTTTGGGGCCCCAAAGTGACCCTTCAAGTATGAATCTGGCCCAGAGTCGGCCTGGGAGCCGACTTGCAGCTCCAGACAAGGACCACGAGGTGGCAGGCGTTGCCTTCCGTGCGGAAGGTCCTGGGCAGCCCGGGCCGGCCTGGGCTTCCAGAGCGTTCCCGCGGGTCTGAACCTCGCAGACGGACGGCGGTGGGGTCCGGGCACCGCGCGACTCGCAGAGCGTGACCTGGCGAGAATCCCGAGCTCATGGGCAGCCGCGTCCACCTGCACGGAACGGCTCGCCCGCCTGTGTCTGAAACCGCCTCCTCCGCAGGTCCTGGGCCCCAGCCCCTGAAGTCCCCGCTTCCCACCCACCCAGCATCGCCCCCCACCCCGCCCCCCGTATTTATTTATGCCACTGGACAGTTCTAGTCACATTAAAGCTGCGGTTCACCTTTTCGAGGACTTTCATCTCGGCCAGTTTTATGACACTTGGTGAATGTGCAAAGTTTTTAATTAGGCTCGCTAGACAGCCCGAGGCGGCGGCAGCGCCACCGAGTCTTCACGGTCTCTTTGCTTTACAGCACAACAAGCCGCTCTACTCCTTTGAAGACAATGCAGACTATGTGTACGATGTCATGTGGTCCCCGGTGCATCCCGCGCTCTTTGCCTGCGTGGACGGAATGGGGCGCCTGGACCTCTGGAACCTCAACAATGACACCGAGGTGAGCAGCGGCGCAGGCGCCCGGGCGGGAGGGCTGGGAGGAGGGCGCAGCCGGCCTCTCCCCGTCTCCCCCTCTGCGTCCTGCGCGGCCTTTTTTTGGACTGACCCTCCACTGGCAGCTGGGCTGCCGACCCCCACTCTCGCCTGCTCTGAAGGGACTTGGCAGACGCCCCGGCCAAAAATCATTTCATCTCACTCCATCCCCAACCCCAGGCAGATCCTGGACAACTGATGACCCTTTGCAAAGAGCAAAATGATGTGCGTTCCTGCCTTTCCCTGGGGGAAAGGACACACAGGCACATGTCAGAGCCGTGCTGAAATAACCCTACTGGCCAGCACTTGGAAAGGTCAGCTTTTGTGGACCCTGACTTGAGATTGAGCTTTTAAAAAGGGTTGTCAGTGTTTGCCATTCGCACACTTTCTATTTTAAATCTATAAAAGAGGATTCTGTTGACTACGTTTAGATCTACCCTCCACTTGATTTTTACAAGGTAAATAATCCTCCCTAAAATATTGAGCTTACAGGTGGACTTTCACAGTAGTTTGTAACTCTGAACAGGTCAGGTAAACTCGGTGTTTAAAAAAAAAAGTGGGATTTCAACATGTCACATTTAGAGTACTTCACAAGTGAAACATGGCTCCATTTTTTAAGAAAGGAATTAACAATAAGGAAATATTCATTTTAAAAATTATGCTATATACATAATTATGTTTTAAAAAATTATGCCATGCACATTTTCCCCTTTTCCCACGCTCTTAAAATTACTGAGGTGCTAATTCAGCTACTTGGGGCTTTCTGTGGTGTCTTTTTTTTTTTTAACATGAATATTAAATGTCCTTCAATTTAATAAAATAAAACGGTCTCTTCATCTCTTCCTGGTTTCTGATTCAGGGCGGCTCTCCATAAATAAGAAGGGACAGGTAAGGGGAGCAAGAGAAAGGTCTTTTGAAGTGTTTTGAGCAGGAAGCAACTCAGCCTTTTTAATTAGGAAGCCTACAGCTGGAGGATATGAGGAGGAGGCGGCTCCCCTAGTATTTTTTGTGGGAGCAGACAGGGAAATATCCCTCAGGTGTTATTACTGAGCCATCGTATCTCGCAAAATTATATACACCTATGAACACTGCCAAATAGTTATCTTTTGAAAATATTTCAGTTTAAGTCTGAGTTTTCTTTTGGCTACAAGAACTATGTGACAAAGGCAAGAGTTACGTAGTGAAGCATCTTTGAAAATGATAAGAGGCATAAATAAGTGCACTGCCCATCATTTTGGATGTTGAAGTGTTCATAATAGTATTGTTTTTCATAGAAAGATGCAATATTATTCAACATTGTGATGGTTTCCCAAAGTCTTTCATCACTGTTGATTAAAATCATATTGCTTCTACCTGCTGGAATAAACTCACTCACTTAAAGCAACCAAAAAACACACGTTTTCCAGGTAGGCTTAGGAGACACTGCCTACCCCCGGATCAGAAATAAGATCTGGCAGAAGTGATGTTTCGGTGGTACCCCACTGTGATGCCGTGGTCTGAGTGTTTCACACACTCCTTCATAATTCCTATGTAACTAGTATGGCTTTGTTTTTAGCCTGCTTTTTAGGGAAAATGAAATCAATGTGTCAACACTGCCAAATGTAATTTTTCCCTTCTCTTGCTCTAGGTGTCAAGGCACAACCACATTAAGAGTTTTATAGTTAAACTTTTTAAAAAAAATAATTACAGGGCATACAAACTGCTTGTGAAAACATAATTCTGCTTTCAGAATTAATAGTCGATATATCGAATCTGATTCAAATCCAGTAACAAACTAAACATTCTTTTAAACTCTCAGATCATTTTTGCCTTCGATCAAGTTGAACAAGATTTTTTAAACAATTGTCAGATTAGGATTTAGATTTGTGTAAAAAAGAAAGAGAACCTGAATTCCCAGTATGACTCATTGCTGTTGGTGAAATTACTGTACCTTTCGACCAAGCCATCCCAACTGCTCCTACGCCAGGATAGTTCATGTTCACCTACCGCAATGTCACTGACCTCCACACTATGCTGTACTTGATGCTGTATATATCTTTGTCTTTGCAATTAAAATGACTGCACCTTAAAAAATGTGAAAATAACTGAGAAACCAAAGTACAGAAGTTAGACTCAATATATGGATTCTTTTCACTAAAGATTCACCAACTTTTGAAAGGTCATTATGGGTCAAACTAATAAAATATATTTTATCATTTCCTTAGCATTTATTAATTTTAGTCCTTATTATATAGACTGTGATAGTCATTTTTTATCACTTATAATATTTGAAAAGGTATTTTTAAAAGGTTAAAATACTAATTGTCCCAGTTTGCTATACGACTTACTTCTCAATAAATAAAATTCTTTAACATGCATTAGGCACAATTTAAAGTGTATCAGAAGTCAGTTTGTTTTGAGTGATTAGCTTTTTAACATATTCCTATTAAGATTCAACATTTTTATTCACTCTTTGAGATTAATCATTGATAAAATCTGATATCGAACAGAGTTAGGTAAAGTGTGATCTTGCACAGTCTCCCTAAATGATGGTGTTAAAAACTAAGTCTGAAAACTGTAGAGCTGAATCTCTGATTTGTTTTCTGAGGAGCACCCTAATAATAAAGCATATTGACAGAATTATGGCCCATCTAAATTCACATTGTTTTGGCCTTTAAAAGGATTGGTTAAAAATTCAAGCTCCAGCCTGCACAGCAGGTACCTTCATTGTCGAAATGGTGTATTTAAAAAAAAAAAAAATGAGTTAGGGACTTTTGTTTTACATTTTTGCTCACAACTGACACACAGTGATTTAAGCAGGTAAAAGAATTTTTATTGATTTCGAGATTAAGTTTAAACATAGATTCTTACATATGATGGAGTTTTTATTGCTATTTTAAGGATAGGTATTGGGTCAGTAACCTCCTGTAAACAGATGGTTTCAATTCCCCGATGCACGGAATGCCGAGAGAGAATGAAGGCACAGTTTCCACCCCGAAACGACCTGTGTAGTAGACCCAAGGTTTCAGCAGTGTTGTGAGATGATCTCTAGGGTTCTCTTCTCACTGTATCTTTTTTCTTTTGGTTTCAAGATTTACACTTTCCTTTTTTAACGGCCTATTGTCATTTCCGAGTCAACATTCTCGTAGAAGGCTCAGAGATCTGATCTATCAGTTATAAACCTCAGATATATAAACTTCAAGACCAGAGTTTACACAACTGTTGATAGAAGCGGGGGAGACCCACAGACATCTTTTCCCAATAACGAGGGTTCTTGTATCCAGTCCTGCAGGTTCCATTTCAGCACCTCTGGGTCCTTTTAGGAAAAAGGGTGCTAGTGATTAGCCACATTGGCAGACTTCAGTGTTGACTGAAGGAGATGGGAAATTTCTACAAAAAGGTGTTGCAGTCTCTCAAGATATCCACTCGGGGGCATTTCCAAAGTTCTAGAGTGCTTCATCTACCCTGGTACTGACAGGAAAGGGGGAAAACCAGAAAAAGAAAAGAAAAGAAAAAAGAAAGAGGAAAATTCAAGCTTTTGAAGTTCTGCCACCTGCATTTTTTCTTCTTCTTCTGATCATCCCTTCCCCGATGAGGTTTTGAGGGATCAATACATATTTTTTCCCCTGAAGACACACATTAATATGACCTTGGTTCCACCGTAAACCCCCCTTTCTGCCTTTTATAGTATCTTTAATCTTCGTAAATCCTGAAATCTCTCTTTCCATTGATCCATAAATCATGACCTGATAGAGAAGTATCATATTTAGCTGCTGTGTTTGTATGTTGGATGTACACCCTGCATAATCCAGAGAAATATTTGTCACTCACTGCCCATTGACTGTGGAAAAGACTCTCCTGCTTTTCTCTTGTTTCTTTCTTTCTTTCTTTTTTTTTTTTTTTTTTAGTGTCTCCTCTCTACCCCTTCATTCAGTGGAGCATATGATTTAAGAACAATGAATCCTTTTTTACCCCTGCGCAAGGGATGTATATTACTTCACGCACATGAAGGCAGTGGTGACTCACCCAGTTAAACGTATCATTGTAAACTTGTATATCTAAATTCTTACTCAGATTCTTTGTCGCTGTTGGCAGGTTCCAACAGCAAGTGTGGCCATTGAGGGGGCTTCCGCCCTGAACCGCGTGCGCTGGGCTCAAGGTGGCAAAGAAGTTGCCGTTGGAGACTCTGAAGGCCGTATTTGGATCTACGACGTTGGAGAGGTACACCTATTTCTCCTTTGTGGGTTTGGGTGTTTGCGTTGTGCGTGTGTGTGTGTGTGTTTGGGTTTTTGTTTTTCACTTGTGTGTCTAGTTTAAAGACCTAGTGAAATTACTGACAGGGCCTGTGGGCCATGAGAGCCCGCTTGAGTGCGTTGGCAAATCGCCGTTGACTTCAGTGGGAGTTTGGTACGACTTCCTTAGGGCCTAATTTGGTCTTCTGTCTCCATGCACAGGACACTTTAGTTAATGATTCAGGCTCTTTCCAGAGGGCTGTCGAATTCCCAGCTATCCTGTGAGGAGGCATGGCACTTCCTACCAATTTCATGAGAGTGAAATGAATTTGTCACTCTTGTCATGCTAGCATTGGATTCCGAACTTATTAAACAAACAAAGGTTTTCATGATGTTCAGTTAAAATGTATACTGTCACTCTTCAGTTAACATGTAGCCAATTAAAGAGGCTGAGGCTATGGCTGGCTTCCGCCACGTGTGCTGGAGTGGCTGAGGAGAATCAGAATTGGTATCATTTTTATGATACTCAAAGTTATTATATGGACTATATAGCTCTGGTTTATCTTATTACATAGATGAAGTATTCCTGAAGATCGTGGCACATATCAAAGGGGGAAAAAAATCTGTATTTTTTATTTCAGATAAATCTCTTTAAATTTTTATACTGCTTTTAATATTACATTACTAATTGATTATACTTAGACATACCTGTTTATTTTTACTACATGGGAAAGTGTTGACAAAAACCTTTATCTGCAATGAGGTTAAAGAATTTTTTTCCTTAAAGACAAAGAAAATATTGAACTTTCAAGCAAAACAAAACAAGAGCATTGTGTAATGCTATTCTGGCGTAATATGAATCTAGAATTTGCATTCCACGGGGGGAAATATACCACATTTGTATGTCGAACACCCTAGACATAGGCAGTACTCTGTGCCCGCCTGGTGGAGGGGCTTAGCTGATTGCACGGAGAAGGGCTCTGCATGGTTTCCTTGGTCGGCATTCTATAAGGGTGGCCGTCCCGGATGGTTGGTTCTACACTGGAACCTCTGATGATATGTTGTATACTGCTGTATGGTGCAGTCCATTGTGTTGAAACAAATTAGGTGTTGTTGTTGTTGTTGTTGCCCTTAATTCAGCCAGAAAGAGAAACTGAAGGACTTTAGAGATGGGAGGTTTGTATTTGGGGAGGTACAACCCTAAGTAAAATACAGAAAAATCTGCATTTTCCTGCATGTTATCTAGCTCATTAGACAACCCCTTGATGACTCCTGATGCTACAGGCTGAGTCATCCCGACAGCAACAGACCCGGTTAATATTCATCCCCAGTGGTGAAGATGCAAATGGTCTGGTGACCGTTGACGTAGTTTGGAGTCTTTGGGAAAGAGAATATCCTCTGCATCGAGAATATTCCCTGTTTATTTCTACTACATGGGAAAGTGTAATATTCTCTTCAATGATAGGCAATATTTTCTTCAATGATTATTCTTTATAGTCAATGCATCTTTTTCATC
>ML109201.1:8390-38324 GCA_003697995.1 Taxidea taxus jeffersonii
GCGGCGCGCCGGCTATTTTATTGTTCTCTTTAAGAACGTCTTTCTTCCCATCTCCCCGCGTCCCGCCCGCGTCCGCGCTCCCGCGCCCTCCCACGCGCGGATCGACCTGGGCGCGCACGCCTTACCTTTCCAGCCCCCACCCCCTCCTCGGGTCCCTGGGGACCCGCGCAAGAGTTTCTCCGCCACTGTGCGATCAGGAGTGCGGCCCGGCCGCAGGCGACCGGGCTTAGCTCGAGAAGCGTCCCCACCCCCGCGGCCAGCCGAACCCCCTCTTCAGGTCAGAAACCTAAGTGTCCAGGTGGCCTTCGCGGAGCGGAAAGGAACTTTCCTAGTGCACTTTTTTCCGGGAATGGGCTAGACGCCACAAGTAGACGTTTTCCAGGGGCCCCTCCGGACTCCAGGGCGGTGGCAGGTGACCTCCCGGGGGAGAAACCCGGAGCGCGTAAAAGGCGCACGGCCCGCGCCTCGACCGAGCCTGTGCCCTCTAAGCGCGGTAGGCGCCGCACGCGCCCTGCCCGCGGACCCCCACAGCGACTGGGGAGAATTTAAAAGGAGACACTCTGTCTACATAATTAGGGGGATAGTTTCCACCTAGTTTGTAAAAGTCTACCATGCTCCAAAATTTTCCTCAGACACCACTTCTGCCCATCCGCATCAGAAGTTGGGTGAACCAGAATGGGGGTGAGCGCTTGGGGAGAAGAGTCGGGTCGCACCCGCGTTTGTTGATCTTGACCATCCCTTTAACTTTATCGCATTTCTTTAAAGAAAATCTGTCTTGCCCTCTCTTTATTGCTACTCCATCCTTCTTTCAAGATCAAAAGCTTTAGATCAAAGCCAAGATCAAACTCAGTACTTTAAATAGAAGCAACTTTGCCACGGAGTATTTTACACAAAGAGGAGCTTCTTAATGGAGACATCAGAGTGGAGAACTTGATTTTATCCCTTCATCCCATATTCATAACTGGACTACTTAAAATTACATTGATGATGCACTTATAGTTTCTAAAATAAACAACAGGTCTGCTCAAATGGGGAATTCTTCACTTAAGTTTTTGTGTTCCCAGGAATGCCAAAAAAAAAAAAAAAAAGGTAACTTATAGAGTTAGATAGGCATATTAGCCATTTTGTATTATTATTAGCTAAGGACTATGAAATGCATGCTCATTTGCTAAAGATTTTTCAAAGTGGTATCAAATCTTCTTATGTATAATGTACAACTATCATATACAATTTTTCCATTGCAAAACAAATGCATAAAAGTAGTTAATGCCTTGGACATCTCCAGTGCTCATACAGAGCTAGGTAAAAGTAAAAATTATGAAGTGGATTATGTAATTGCATAGCTGTTTACTTTCAAATGGAAATAAAACCCCGAACTGCTTGAGCTTTCCTGCTACTTAATAACAGTTCCAGAATCAATAGAAATCTATCACTGATAGACACTTCCCTTTACCCACTAGATTTTTCTTCCTTGGGAATTCACCACCCCTAAGAACTCTGATAAAAACCTTTCAATACTCATGTACCAAAACAGCACCCTGCTTAAATAGACCTTCCTTAAGTATCTTTTTTGTTGACTTATCAACAATTTTTTAACATGTAGCCTAAAAAGAAACAAAAAATAAAATAAATTCCAACAATCCAGTAGTGGGAATAGGAAACTATTGAAAATTAATCATATACAGACTTCTATGAAAATCTGTTATTACAGATGGATAGTTAGTATTTGAAAGCTTGTTTTCCATTGTAATTCTCATCTGATTGTAGTCTCAAATACACACACACACACACACACACACACACACACACGATTATTCCTCACACTAAAAATCCCATTAAGTCACTGAAAAGCTCTTAGGAATTGAGACCTGGGAACCCTGTCTTGCTGCCAGTGACAGTCTCCTTTCTTCCTACTCTGTAGCTCATGGAGAACCTAATGCTTTCTGGCATAAGCTGAGCAAAGGAAAGAATCCTACTGTCACTCCACTACTTTGTGTAGGTAATAAAAGCTATGGTCCACTCTGATTTCCTCCTAACTCCTCTCTTTCTACTCTTGCACCTTCGCACTCTCCCACAATCCATCCTCCACTGAAAAGCCAGAATAATATTTCAAAAGGTATTTCAAATGCTATCACTTAGCTTTACCAAGAAGGCACTTTCTCTTCTCTGCCTGGCTGGCTCCTACTTGTTCTCTAGTTCCGGCCTTGAACAACTCTAGAAAGGTTTTTCCTTACTCCCTATTCCAAATTATTTCACCCTCACTATTCCTTTGAATAGCATCCTGTTTATTTCTTCTAAATTGCTTATATTTTAGAGCTATTAAAAATTATTTTTAATTACAAAATTTTATTTTTTAGAGTAGATAACAAAAATTTACGCAAAAAGCAGAGTTCCCATATGCCAACATAACACACAGTTTCCTCTATTACTAACATCTTCCATTAGGGTGGTGTGTTTGTTACAATCCAGGAACTAGTATTTGATACATCATTATTAAACAAAGCCCATGGTTTACAGCAGGGTTCACTCTGTGTTGTACAATTCTATTACAGCTTTTTTTTTTTATTAATTTGTTGAATGTTTATCTCCCCAGCTGGACTTTGTCCAGGAAGAAAGAGATCCTGTCTCTTTTCTTGATTTTTGTCCAGTCAGTTAAAATACTGCTGGCACATAGTAGATGCTAAATAAATGTTAACTAATAAATAAATGTTAAATAAATGGAAGCTATAGGAACAAATGACTGAATCAATAGCACATGAAATTTCAAGGGGGAGAGTCTCAAGATGAAGATCTAATTAACTCCTGTTTGTTTCTCCACTAAAATACCTTATTTTGTAAAGAGCAAAAAAATGTGTTTTTTGTTGTTTTTTTTAAGAAAGAGACTATGGGCATCGGTTACATTGCCAGGGTACTTCTGAAATGACCTCTTTAAAAAAAAAGTAAAAATAAAAATAGAAATGAGAAATAAAGATTCTTAATCCCCTCTTATATTAATCATGAAAATTGTATTCCAAAATGCAGTGCTAGGAGCTGAATTTGATCTAGAATGAAATATTAACGCATTTCAAAATTATTGGAAAGATATATTTTTTAAAGATTTTGTTAATTTATTTGAGAGTGAGAGAAAGAGTACACAAGCAGGAACAGCAGCAGAGGAAGAGAGAGAGAAGCAGGCTCCCCACTGAGCAGGGAACCTGACCCAGGGCTGGATCCTGGGCACCAGGATCATGACCTGAGCCAAAGGCAGACACTTAAGTGACTGAGCTACCCACGTGCTCTATTTTATCAGGAAAATATTGATTATTTTTATTATGTTCAATATAACCTCCACACATTTCTCCTTTTGCCTATCTAAATCTCCCTTTCTTCATGGGGTGGCCCCAATAAAGGTAGGGTATAGAAAAACTGGAGGAAGAGTACTTACTTAAAATTGGAATTCTGGGGGTGCCTGGGTGGCTCAGTCGGTTAAACATCCGACTCTTGATTTAGGCTCAGGTCATGACCTCAGGGTGGTGAGATCCAACCCCCCAACCCCAACTGGCTGGGCTCTGTGCTGGGTGTGGAGCTCCCTTGAGATTCTCAAACTCTTCCTCTCCTACTGCGCCCCCCCCCCAACAGAAAGCATGCATACTTTCTCTTTCCCGCTCTCTCTCTCTTTAAAAAAAGTAATAAATAGGGCGCCTTGGTGGCTCAGTGGGTTAAGCTTCTGCCTTCGGCTCAGGTCATGATCTCAGGGCCCTGGGATCAAGCCCCGAATCTGGCTCTCTGCTTAGCAGGAAGCCTGCTTCCTCCTCTCTCTCTGCCTGCCTCTCTGCCCACTTGTGATCTCTCTCTCTCTCTCTCTGTCAAATAAATAAAACAAAATCTTTAAAAAAAAGTAATAAATAAAAAAATAAAATTGGAATTCTGTAGTCAGGGATGGATACTCTAATAACTATCTTTAAGAAAGTGGTAAAAGCACTCTAAAGCTGTCTTTTAAAAACAGATGTTTTCTATTTGAATTATGTTTTTAAAAATGTTTCGTGTAACAGAGATGCAAGTTTTGAAAGGATGTTGCTTTAAGAAACTTTCTTGTCAATGCAGCTTATAATAGCTGAAGACACTTTCAGAGGCTGAGGAAAATGCCATTGCTTTAGAATAAAACCATTACTTAATCTAGTGGCTGGAGATTACTTTTAGAGAGAAAATATTTTTCTATTTCCATCTTCTTCTTCTTCTTCTTCTTCTTCTTCTTGTCAAGTGAAAAATGATTCTTCTCATTGGAATATGGTAGTGATATCAATTTCATATTGTTAATATGGACACGTGCTTCTGCTTCATGGTGAGCTACAATCCAGAGGAATGAGAAGCAGCAGCACAGCACGCCTTCCTAGTCACCCAGAAAGCCAAAAGGGCAGACAAGGGGAGCCCTTTAATTAGTCCAAACAGCCTCGGATGGCAAATTACACTCCCCCGGGCACAAGAGAGGACAAACTATTTGCTATAAGAAGTCAGAAGATCTTTTAATACCAAACACTATAGAGAGGTCCAGAAGCTTTTGCTTGTTTCAGAAGGGCTCTATAGCCAATATACATTGAGGGTAAATTAAAAAGTAAGCACCTATACAAAACTGGAAATAAAATCAAGGTTATTTAAGTTGCAAAAAATAACAAGGAGATAATCCTGATTAGGGTCAAAGTTCTCAAATGTCTAGGCCTTTAAATTTTGTTCTGCCCTTTTAGAAGATAACATTCCCTTATAACATCTTTGATTTTAGAAAAATTATCATTTCTATTATTGACTATTTTGTTTCTGTGTTAGAATAAATGCCTAATTCTTCTTTCTCAAGAGGATGTTGGCCCTGCTAAATGGAGCCCTTGGTGGAATCCTTATAAAGCATAGTTTTCAAAAAAGGAAATCCTTCCCACATTTGTTCTGCTCTGAACTGGCTAAGAGAACCTCTTTCTCTCAGGCATCATAACCCCAAACTCACTTTTATTCAGAAACTTTTGCAGAGCCTGCCTGAAGGAACACGCTCAGTTCTTCCATTTCTAGGTCCCCTCTGAGAACCTGATGAAGCATTAGCTATCAGCTTTTGGCTCTCTGGACAGAAATACACCTACAATCATGAACAGTCCCCTACTCCCTTCCCACACACGCATCAACTGTCAAGTTTACAGACTTTCCTGACTGCCCAAACCCCTGCCCTAGATACTCTGAGATCCTTTTGGATTAGCGCAGACCACCATACCACTGGCACAGGACGACGTCTTACTGGTGCTCTGTAAAATTCCTTTTATCACATTATGTTCTGGTAAGAAGCCATCAACCTTTATTGAGGTGCATTATAAGAAACAGTCCCAT
This sequence comes from Taxidea taxus jeffersonii, assembly GCA_003697995.1. Lineage (NCBI taxonomy): Eukaryota > Metazoa > Chordata > Mammalia > Carnivora > Mustelidae > Taxidea > Taxidea taxus. The sequence goes on from ML109201.1 coordinate 13,734, forward strand.
AAAACCCATCCCAGTGTTTACCGTAAGGATAGTTTCAGAGGATTGTTTATTACATTAAATAGTAATTTTCTGAGAGGCCCCACAGGGAGCCTGGTATCAACATCAGGAATAGGGGGACTCAGGGACCTGGTTTATTTTACCTCATGAACATTGCAAACTGATCCCTTTTCCCTCTTCTAGAAAATGCTGTGCCCCTACATTAAACCAAGCATAAGAACTTCAAGGGGTGCATATTGTATGACAATTTAATTCCTGGCCCCATCTTATTTTCCTACTATTATTTTCACATTGCTTTGTTTTTTTATATTTTAATTTATTTTTATCATGCTTTTTCTTGCTTTAGAAGCTGTCTTAACTCCATTTTGGGCAAGGAAGAGTATGAATAAATAAAATTTTCTGAGTTTATTTTTTTCTTTCTTTAACTTTCTTTTTTTGGGGGGGAGAGGAAGGGGCTCTGATAAAATGTCATGGTTCTAATACTTCTCTCCATTAAAAACACTGAGAAGTGAAGCACAGAAGGTAAGCACGTATGATTATGCCCTACTTATAAAATTCATGGAAAAGAATTGTTACAAAACAAAATAAAAATAAATATGATATTATACAAACTTGGTGCTAAACTATGATAAAAAATGTTAACCAACCAAGTATTTTACTTCTTCTAATATTAAAACCAGGGGAAATAGGTTTTGACCTCAGGAACAAGAATGTAAACTGGATCTAGAGACAGGTTAGTCACTTAACAAGCATATTGAGAGCTTACTGCAAAACAGAGCACTAGACTTTGTGAACACAGAGGAGTAAGTCGCCATCCCTGTCCTCAGGACACTCGTGTGACCAGGCAATAAGCTGGCAAAGTATAAGGAGCACATGGGCAGTGTGCTGGGTTTGAATCTAGGCTCAGCCATGTATTAGTCATGTGATCTCTCTACGCCTCCTTTCTCAGAGAGCTTCAAAGATCAAGGGACACGTGATGTGCTTACGAGATGAGGCAGTTGTTATTTATCAAATTCTAGAAGCAAAGCAACATCCTAGAAACTGGAGGGAAGTGAGCTTAAGACATAAAAAGTACCCTCCTGTGGGAGACAAACCAAAAGAGACTCTTAATGTCATAAAACAAACTGAGGGGGGTGGGGGAAGGCGTGTTGGGAGAGGGTGGTGGGGTTACATTATATGTTTATATAAAAATTTTTTTTAAAAAAGTACCCACCTGCTATGTGTATCTGGGACCTCAGAAGTGGAAGAAAGAAGCAGAGTGGCCAATTCTGTAAGGTCTGAGTGGTCTGCCAAGGGCTTCCACATACAGACCACACTTTGTGGTTTGTTTCTCACACAGTCCCGTTTTCAGGATGAAGAAACTGAGTTTTAGGGAATTTTCAGTTTTTTATTTGTTTGTTTTTAAAGATTTTGTTAAGTAATCTATACACCCAATATTGGGCTCAAACTCACAGGCCCAAGATCAAAAGTCACATGCTCTACTGACTGAGTCAGCCAGGTCCCCCAAATTTATGTTTCTTTAGTACTTAATGTTGGGTGGCCCTTCGATCTCCAGGCTGGACGTGCAGTACTCTTTCTACTGCAGCATGAGAGCTTAGGGAACATCTAGCATGACTGTCTCACTTTAAACTAGTTGCTTGTTACGTGGATCAGATCAACCTCAGATCAAAACACAGCCCATAAAATACTATCCCATACCATAAAAGTCTATTGCAACAGCCATTTCAGAAAACAGATATTGTGCACCCCCTTCAGCACCTGTATGACTGCAATTCTTTACAGGAGCTTAACATTCATGGACATTCTAACCTTAAAGAGTTTCACAGGTGAAATACAAAGTTACGTAGGGGTGGCGTTAAATCAGAGGGTCCCCTGACTGCTTATTAGAATCACCAGGAGGGTTTATAGATCTCACTGCCCAGGTGGCACTTCAGATCACTGAAATTCCCGTCCCGAGAGTGGGACCCTGCATCAGTCCTTTTTAAAGCGTTTCCCACCCCTAACTCTCCCCCAGTGATTCCACTGTGCTGCCAGTGTTGAGAACCACTGGTTTAGATCATTTTAATGACGACCCATCTCTCACAAGTTACTATTAAGACATTCCAGATGTTTGGGAGACATCTAAATTTCAAGGTCAATGCCACAGAGGACAGCCATCTATTAAGTTCTATTTCAATAAGTCTCTGGGTAAACAGCAGACACAATGCGGGGCAGGATGGGCTGTTGGCCTGACCCAAGCTAGCAATTCCTATACCTTACACTTAGGGATAAACTTCTGGGCAAGATTAGTTAAGTACACACACACACACACACACACAAATTAAAAAGAACTGGAAGATCCCAACACTAACCAGAAGAGAGGTAAGAATGGATGGATATTTGAGTTTTTAGAGTTTTTTCCAGGTTTATGGGTAATACAATTCTGGATCCTGAATGAAAAGAGCATAGATCCTTGTCTTTCGGGGAAGCTAGAACCTCATATACATATGAGGTATTATTTCCCACTCATGCCCTTGACATTGTTCTAATAGACATTGTTCTACTTATGTCGATAGCTGCCACCGATTCCCTGGAAACAAATATTTTGCATTTGGAAGACTGCTGGCTGCAATTAGGGGACTGTGTGTACCAATGGAAAAGACCCTTTGTTATGTGCAGAAGCTACTGTTCCACACAGGAAGCAACCCAGGTTGATCTTCCTTAGTGCTGGACACCATGCTCTAACTAAATGGGCTTCCTTATTTAGAAAAACACACTACATTGATGCTATAGGAAAACTACTCTGGCAAAATGCCTTACAAAAAGTATTAGCTACTAATTAGTTAAAAGCACAAACACATATGTTAACATTTCAGTAGCTTCAAAAGCAAATATTCATGTCTAGGTCCCTTTGGTTATTCCCTAAGAGGGAGTGGATACGGTGTCTGTAAGTACATACACAAGAAGTGCCTCCTGCTTCACGGTGCCTTCAAAGGAAGCTATGCATTGGGAGTCTGGGGCCCCAGCATGTCTCTTCTTCTTTTTCCAGCAGGTCTATTTTTAAAAACATTGGCACTCAGACTGGATTGCCTGTCATCTGGCCTTCCAAGAGAACTAAATGAAGTCACAATTTGCAAACAAGTACAATGGGCCTAAACTGTCCCACCTCTATTCAGAAGTAAGAACACAGAGAGTGGGGAAAGTAAAATCCATCGCAACTGGTGGGAGGGGGTGCGGGGGAGGAGTGTCCCCAGTATAAATAATATATGAGAAAGAGCTATTTTCCAGAATGTTTATTCACCAAACATTTAAATCCATATAAGAGGCGTTCCAGGACAACAACGGGAAGGGCCAGAATTAATTGGTTGCTAATCTCTCTACTTTTTGTAGGATGTTTCCTCCAGCAGTGGATTAAATCAATGTTTAATGCTACACAGCCCCAGCTGTGTCCATATTAGGAAAGCCCAAGCTCACATCTCTTTCTCTGTGAAAAAAGGATCCGTCCTCCCTCTTTTGCTTTGCTTCCACCCCCTGCATGTGTAGGTGGGAGAGTAGGAGCTGGGGAATGTGAACTTGATCCAGCATTGATCAGCCAAGCAGCAAACTCTCATTGTTCTTTAGATACCAAACATAACTTCTCTCTACTAGGGATAAACCCAGCCATTCTGCATACAACACGGCTTTTGTGCTCAGGAGTATGAGAGATGAAAAAGAACCACCAAGAACATTAAAGCTTTATTAGATTCATCATAAACACCTAATATGTAGACTTTGAGAATCTACCCAGTGAATTTATATCCCTATTAATATTAGGTATGTTAGACTCCCTTAAACCTACCAATCTTCTGGTCAGTTCTCTTTTATAATTACGGATTTCACTTTATAGCATAGATCCTGCAGTTCACTTTAGCTTTGCTTTCTATTTGAGCATTTCTTATCTCACTGCCTTGCTCTCTGAGGTTCAAGGGCATTGGAAATCATGCTAACGTACAACTAAATAAGCTGTTGCTTTTAAGTGCTGTCCTATGCATGTGGTTTAACAAGCTCTGTACAAGGCCATGTGTAATGAGAAATACACAGTTCAGAACCTAAACCTAGGCACCTTCCAGTCCTTACCAGCTAGAAGCTGTGCAACCTTGGGCATGTCACACAACCTTTCTGGGCCTGTAAGAAGCAGATGATGCTGTTTCGCAGAGCAGTGCTGAGGATGAAATGAGACAGCACATAAACCCAGAGGCACAAAGTAAACCAGTAGATACTAATTCCATGCCTCTTACCCCCAGAAACAAAAGCCTGTCTTGTATTTTGAACCTACGTAATGACTTGTGGCATCATAACAAAAAGCATCAACTGACAATGACACATATGTGACGCCTCTCATGGAGCTCACAGTGATATGGCATGGCTGAGCTATGACAGACAAGTGCCTGTCTCTTTCCAAAGGACCGGGGGACACAAGGAAGCAAGTTCTCTTTCTCATATGCCTTACGATAAAGGAGATCATTCAAAACATTCAAAACAATAAGCCCACTCCCATCTCATTCAAAACAATAAACCCACTGTTGTCCTAAGAAAATCAGAATTTGATATTTCGACATTGTTTTCTGAAAGTACCAACATGACAGGCACTAGATAAAAAACATCTAAAATCCTAATAGTAGCTACATGTATTTAAAACCATTATAATAACTAAGAAGAGAGAGGGCTTAAAATCACAAATACAATACAATACAACACAATAGCTCTGTACAGAGCTACCTGATTTCCATGTTCTTGGATTTACCTATTTATAATTTCATTCGCTAGAAGCACTTATGCAAAACCCAGGCAGACATCCCTCAGTTATAAAATCAATGACAGTGATGAAGAAACACAATTTGAGGAGGACAGGCTCCATGAGAACTCTAGAGAAGCCAACCTTGTAATAAGTATCACAGAGAAGAGTCTTAAAGAGAATGTGTCTTTGGCGGGCCACACGGAAAAGTGACAGCATGCACGACTGAGGAAAAAGGAAGAGAATACAGAGAAGGGGAGATGGAGCCCCTGGAGGGAAGGCTGGAGAAGCCACCAGATGTGGAAGGCGACCTCTCTCCACGGAAATAGGCCATGGGGGCTGAAGGCATTCTCTCTAGTCCAACCCTAGTATCACTTGTTGCCCAGGAGTCACGGGCCCCAAGTCTGATGTATTGACTCTGGCCTCCCTTCCATGCATTTTCATGCCAGTAGAGTTGCTGAAATTAAGAAGTGAATTGTGGAGCTTTGGGGCATAAATAATGTCATACTGGAAGGTTGGGGCTAATAACAACCAGGATGCCCTTAATGCTCTTTAAGAAAAACCATCTGATCTATATAGCCCTCGATGTGGTTTGAAATTCCCTTAGCCTACAAAGGAAAATATTTTTAGCATGTAGCACACTTTGTAACAGACATACAAATGCACCGAAAATACAATTTTAGGAAAACATCCGGGTTTGATCATTTCTTGTTATACCTCAATGCCAAATAGTTTCTACTTTCTCAATATAAGGAACATGGCAACATTCGGCTACAAGCTCTACAGTGGTCACTGTAGCAATTTCTCCTAAACATTTCATTACTGGCTCTGCTTGGTTTTACTTTTTAAAGCGGCAAATAATCTACAGATTTAAATATAAAAGCAGCATAAAAAATGAGGGGCTGCTTCTGGAACATTTGGCCCCAATGTCTTCCCCTGCTAGAACTCGCTGGATCATCTGGACAAGAGACAAAAATGAGTATTCACTTCTTTTTTTTTTTAAAGCTTTTTTTTCTTTTCTTTAAAGATTTTTATTTTATTTATTTGACAGACAGAGATCACAAGTAGGCCGAGACGCAGGCAGAGAGAGGAGAAAGCAGGCTCCCCACTGAGCAGAGGGCCCGATGCGGGGCTCGATCCCAGGACCCTGGGATCATGACCTGAGCTGAAGGCAGAGGCTTTAACCCACTGAGCCACCCAGGCGCCCCGAGTATTCACTTCTATGTCCCAAAACGTATCCTAGAAATAATAGTTGTCACTATCCGAGGTAAAGCTCGCCTGCAGCTTTTACCAATCTGCAGGCATTTCAAGGCATTGACAACCCAAGCAAAATTTTTTTCATCTCTTGCTAGTGGATCAAACAGGTTACTATCTGTGAATAATTGATCTGCAATAAAAGCAAATGCCTATTCTTCAATGATCAACCAGGCTAAATGCTCTTGCAGGTTGATTATTACCTGTGATTTCTCCCAATAATCTTTCATATAACAATTTTCCAGCTGAGGAGAAAAGAAATGCACAGACAAGGTTTCTTGATAGGTACCTTTGTAAAACACCACTCAGGAGGAAACACATGAAAGCTCTCCCAATATACTCCAAACTAAGGGCAAGTTTCCAGTCTGTGGGCAAGTCAACAACAGATTCCCAGGTTGGAAAGGGAGAGACACCTGGAGGAAAAGAAAATCCAGACTTCCCTCCTCTCAGAGCAACCAGGCTCATCTAAACAGAGCTCACACTTCAGCTACTGGGCATAGCATACAGTGACGTGAGGCAAAAAACGGCTTTTGCCTTCACCCAGGCCAACCCCCACTCATTCCCCAAAGAAGCAATGAGGGTTCAGAGAAGGCAAGCGGCTCACCCAAGGCCACACAGCTTCCAAAGCTGCATCTAATATATCAATTACCTCCTTCATCCAATATAGGAGTAAGATTGCAGAACAAAAGTTCACTATAGCATCCTCTGTGAAAACAGCAAATTGGGTAGCACACGACTGATTCTCCTTTCCCACCCAGCCTCTACTCCTGCTCTTTGACCTCCAAATAATGTGGCCTTGCATTTTACGCATCAAATCGTCTGAACCATACTTAGATTCGGGGTCGCAGTTACAAATAGATAGGATCAGAAGGAGAAACACTGAGCTTGCAGAGGCCCAAGCTGGAGGACGGACCTGGAAGGACAGGGTCTTCCATTGAATGAGCTGAACACTCCACTACCGAGCACCATCATAGACAACTGCCATACAAAGATATGCGTGTGGCAGGCACGCTGCCCTTTTTAGAAATACACATATGGATTTGGGCAGTTTGACAATCACTGACTGTTATCCCGACCCATGTGATAACACCTGATGCTGGGCCACCTCTGGGCCGTGACCTCGAAGCTCTCCTGCTCTGGGTCAGTGGAGAGGGTAAAATGAGGGCAAAAGGCAGGGACTCTAGTTGGAATTGGCTTTTGAATGCAAATAAGAAGATAAAGGAGGCGTCCCTTAAATGCTTTAGATGGCACATAAAGACATTTCTTTGTTCGACCAATCGCTTTTTCTTATTTGTTGTTTTGGTGACCTGATGTTTATTATCTAATTTAGTTTCCATCTCAAGGGAGGAATAGCTCTGTCTTTCTAAAAGCAAAGACCTCTACACACACTTGTATTCATTCACGCCAAAAAAGATTCCAAATTTTCAATGCAGTAAAGCCCAGAATTTCCTATGTAAAACATCCCGTCAGATCGGCAGGCTACTACCATTTAGAGATATCCACATGGAAGAAGGAGTACAGACTATGACACGTATTTATGAAAAGTCCTGGCAAGTGAGGCTCATATTACTGCATGCACAAAGCACAGCTTTGCCCACTAAAGAATAGTGAAGAACAGATTCTGGAAAAAGAGCAGCCATTAATTACATCAAAAATCATCACTGCTCAGAGCTCCCTGCTGTATTCGTTTATTATCTCTTCATAGGTCTTGTAAAAATGCACGCAAGGATGGGTTCAAGCTGATTTGGATTAAAAGCAACCTTGCTAAAAACACAAAATACCTTAGCTGGATGGACAGAGGGCTGAGGGTCCTGGATCTGAGCTGTGGCTCTACCTGTAACAGGGGCTTCCAGCTTGGGCAGATCAGGCCACCACTCCTGGGGACAGAAAATGAGCTCCTCACCAAGATTTGGTCCTGCCTCCAATTCTAAAGCAGACTGAAAGTCGTACAACGCCAGAAAAGACTAATATTTAACCAGGAAGCAATAGGGGCCACACCCAGGAGTTCTATACCCTGCACATAGTAAACATACACCTATTCTGTACAACATAATGGCTCTCCACAAAAGAGAAGGGAAAACAGCCCCATGTTCTAAAATCAGCCAAGTGTTCCTAATAGCTTTCCTTGTCAGCAGGTGCTCTGCTGGCGGGGGCTGGCGAAAGTCCCCGCGAGCCTGGTGGAGGGCCACTGTCAGAGCCACTGTCCAGGAGCAGGAGATGCAGAGCTGAACATCATATGTGCAATAATACTGTGGCATGTCAGAGCGCCAAGGGGCCCCGTGTGCACCCATGTGCACAGCTTACCTCACCGCTAGGTCCCAGGGCTTTTCCCGGGGGCGGGGGGGGGGGGGTGGCAAGAGCATAATGCAAGCATAGAAGAATTTGCCTTTGATGAAGAGTCTGCCAGAATATGTCTTCAGGGTAATAATATAGAGAATAGGGGCAGTTCTTAAAGTAGAAGCAGATGTTCTTCTATTGATGTATAGGTTTACAACCTGATGCTGATATCTTTGTCCTAATCCTTTAAGTTTACGTTGTTCCTTCCTTCCAAAGATCTCTATGAAAAAGACAAAGCACCATTACAATAAAGTCCTGTTAAATGATATCATTCTTTATGATTGCAGCAATGTCCTTACTTGAGTGAATCTCTCTTGTGGGCGCACAATATGTATGAACCTGAAAAACAGGTAACGCCCCTATGTCCAAACATGACCTGCAAGACTTTGCATCTTAAGGACAATTAAACTGGCTCCCTTGCACATGAGCTAGCTGACTTGTGACCCAGTGGGGCACAACCAAATCTCCTGCCTCCAGGCGTGCTGTCTTCCAATGGACTTGGTCTCCCAGCTGACTGTGGCAACAGAGAAGTCAACTTCTTTGGCTCCTCTCAGGTCTCAAGCTCAGGGCAGAGGCCCCTTGGGCACACCTTGAACAATGGTTGGTTGTCAATGCCCTCATGGCCCATGTGCTCATGCACAGGGCTGTGTCCTGTCAGCCTTGTAAGCCCACTGTCCAGCACAGTGCTTGGCATAACGGTTGAACAAATAAACCAAACCATAAAGCCAAATATTTGGATTGCTCAGGAGGAACAAAATACTAAAGGATTCTAAGAGTTTAGATTATACTCAAGGAATAAGAAAACTTCTGTTGATTCAATATACTGCAGAATGCAACACGATTATGGATTCTCTCAGTTGGTCCCAGTCCTACTTACAGAGATCCTCATTCACTGGGTATGGCTTGAGTCCAGGATCTATAGTATTTTTATATTTTAAGTAGGCTCCATACCCAACGTGGAGCCCAGTGTGGGGCTTGAACTCATGACCCTGAGATTGAGACCTGAGCTGAGATCAAGAGTTAGATGCTTAACTGACTGAGCTACCCAGGTGCCTCCCGGACCTGTAGTTTTAAACAGCTTCCTGGGTGATTCTGATAACCAGATCTCAGTGTAACTGGGAAAGGTGGCCTTAAGGGCCTCTAATCCAAGTCTGCAAGGCTATGCTTCCAGAAAATACCTACACTTATCTCTTTATTAAAAATCATGTGTGGGGTGCCTGGGTGGCTCAGTCAGTTAAGCATCTGACTCTTGGTTTTGCTTCAGGTCCTGGTCCCAGGGCTAAGAGTCTGGGCCCCATGTTGGGCTCAACACTCAGTATGGAGTCTGCTTGCGATTCTCTCCCTCTCCCTCTGCCCCTCCTCCCACTTCCTCTCTCTCTCTCTGTCTCTCTAATAAGTAAATAAACTCTTAAAAAAAAAAATGAAAACCACGTGTGCACAGGCCACTACCAACTGTCTCTATCAACTGGATGGAACCAAGTAGACTTTTCAAAGCTAGTGGCTCCTGCTTCCCTTTCCTTCTGGTTCTAAAGGCAAGCAAATATTGTTTTTCTCCCCATAGTGTCACACCCCGATCATGTCTGTGTCCACCTGAGCTGGTTCAGAATTTCCATTCTTTTTAAAGAAACAAGTTCTCAAATGCTCTTCATCCACGTGGGAGCCATGCCCACATGCCCTCCTCTGAGCTCACTTTATTTTTTTTTTAAAGATTTTATTTATTTATTTGTTATAGAGAGAGAGAAAGCGAGCACAGGCAGACAGAGTGGTAGGCAGAGGCAGAGGGAGAAGCAGGCTCCCTGCCGAGCAAGGAGCCCGATATGGGACTCGATCCCAGGACGCTGGGATCATGACCTGAGCCGAAGGCAGCTGCTTAACCAACTGAGCCACCCAGGCGTCCCTGAGCTCACTTTAAAAACAGATGTCCAATCTGAGCTCCTGAAGGGTCCCAGGCCTCCGAGGAGGTCAGTATCCTAAGTGTTCTCCCTCCTCATTGAGAGGGATTCAGGCATGTCACCTGCATTACATGAATCTGTGCTTGTTTCTCTTGGCACCTGTAGAGTTTCGTCAGCCCATTGCTGTGCCTTCTAGGGAGATACCACTGGCGATCCAGATACTTAATGATGCTTTTAAAAAGCATCCATGTAAGTGAACAGCTCCTGGACCTGAAAGTTCAAAGTTGAAAACCAACGGGTAAAGGTCTCTCTCACTGTTCTTCCCATTCAGGACTCCCTAGTACCTGAATGGAGGGGAGGGGCCTGCCCTTTCATCTAGGGGTCTGCCTGCTAGCTAGGCTGCTGGGCCACCTGCCCAGGGACCTAATTGCCATTGAGTATTAGCACCCTTTCACAGGCCTCTGGTAGCCTTCTGTGGCTCTTGAATCTTGTGGCAACCCTCCAGCATCACATCCAAGTTCCTGTGTAGTCTGGCAGTGTCCTGCCTTCCTAATTAATACCTTTGCAGCTCCTGCTCTCCACGCAAAGAAGGCAATGATACACCTGTTCCTAATAAGCCTATCCCAACAAGGGGAAAGATCACTCTTCCAAGCTGTGGTCAAAATGCATTCACCTGATGTATTTATCACTACAAAAAAAAAAAAAAAAAATATGCACTGACCCTTCTATTATTCGGGGGCCGATGACCTCGGTTAGAGTGTGGCAGAGGCTGGGGCTGGGGAGGGAGAGGGGAGTGACAGTAAGGCTGGCTGGTAGGATGCTTTCCCCCAGCCCTTCCACCAGGAAGCTGTGTCCATTCCTCTGGTCCTGGGGCATTACCCACTGAGCCTTAATTATGCGTATGACAAACTGGTTCCTCAGCCACCGCCCATCGAGCTCGGATTCTAGCCAATGCTGCTCAAACACGCATACTCAGTTTTCCAGTCCCTAGATCCCCTAGATGCTGGTTCTGACTCTCCGCCTGCCTAAAATGGCCTTCTCCCCTATGTGTCTTTCAAGACTGGCTTCAAATGGAACTTCAACCCTCCCTGCTCCCACAATGAGAAATGACCTCTTTCTCCCAAATGCTGGAAGCTAATCCATTTTTCACAAGTTATTGCATCCTGCCTTAGGTCGGTTACTCATGTACCTACTTTCCCCACTTAATTATTAAGCATCTTGAGGGCAAAGCCCATGTTCTCTCATCCTCGAGTCATCCACAGTCCCTCAGAAAGGATAGAGAGTACCAGCTATATTCGTGGGACAAAGGGAAAGGATGGGGGTGGGAAGGCACTGGACAAGGAGGTACGGTTTCAGATCCTGGAAGTTTCCTCTTGCAAATCTCATCCATCTGGTCTGGGATGCTTGGCAGTTCCCTAGATGTCTAAGCTCTGACACAGTTACAAAAGAAGTCTTCAAGGGAGAGGAAACACTTTTAATCCTTATTATTCACTTGAAGTCTCATCTTAGACTATTGTGAGATTCATATTCTTTCTGGAAATTGTGTTTTGAAGAGAGAAAAGGAAGAAAGGACACAGAACTTTCATTTGGGGCACCAGAGGAAAATGCCTCCCGGTACATCGTGGTGCCTTTTGCTTTGAAGAGGTCAGTGCATTTATTTTTTTGTTTTGTTTTTTAAAGATTTTATTTATTTATTTGACAGAGAGAGAGAGAAAGAGGCAGAGAGGCAGGCAGAGAGAGGGGGGAGGCAGGCTCCCCGTGGGGCAGAAAGCCCGAAGCTGGGCTCGATCCCAGGACTCCGAGATCATGACCCGAGCTGAAGGCAGAGGCTTAACCCACTGAGCCACCCAGGTGCCCCCAAGAGGTCAGTGCATTTAGACAGTGTCAGATCAGATAGCCCCAAAAATATAGACGCCCAGCACAGACCTTCAGTTACCTAGTACTCTCCAGAATAGACCCTTCCTTCCCTCATATCTGTCTCTCTCATTCCACAAGACAGAATGTCACTTGGGGCCCCAAAAATCATAGATCCCAAAAATATTCATCCTTAGGGCAAGGTTGACTTGGGTGCTTTTTATTGGGCATTTTGAAGGCATTCACAAGAAATGTGGAATTAGGGAAGTGCTGGGAATAAGCATTGTTATGGGCTGAATTCCCCTCCCCCCAAATTTACATGTTGAAGTCCTACCCCCTAATACCTCAGAATGTGATTATACTGGAGACAGGGCCTTTTAAAAAGTGATTAAGGTAAAATGAGATCACATAAGTGGGCTCTAATCTAATTGGCTGTTGTCCTTAAAGGAGAAGATTGGGACAGAGATCTCTACACACACAGGGGAGAGACCCTGTGAGGACACAGGGAGAAGGCAGCCGTCTGCGAGCCAAGGAGAGAGGCCTCAGGAGAAACCAACCTGGCCCAGACCTTGACCTTGGACTTCCAGCCTCCAGAACTGTGAGATCATAAATGTCTGTTGCAAAATCCCACCCAGTCTGTGGGATTTTGTTATGGCAGCCTGAGCTAACTAATATGAGCACGAAGGCACAGATGCCAAAAATGAAAGAAATCAGGCTACAGATGAAAGGACTTCAGTAAACTCTCTCCCCATCTCTGGTGACTGAGGAGTAGTGTATCACTTTGAGGGATTTGTGGGCTCTTCAGTGAACTGTGGTGGCTCATTGACATTATGGGCCCTGCCCCAACTGAGACCAGAAAATCTAGTCAATGTATCTCTAAGTTCCCCTGACAAGCTATTTAGTCACTCAGAAAATGTAAGCCGAACCACTGGACTAAAAAGACAGCCAAATTATTAGAAGCCCAAAAAACACACCCCATTATAGCAACTGCTACTACTGATAAAAAAGAAGCCAGGATCTCATAGCACACGTAATTTGAAAAATATAATTTCTCTGGAGTTTATAAAATAACCAGTCTCACTTTTCTGGAATGACCATTAAATGTAGAATTTTTATAGACACCACTGAGACTGAGTATCCCAATGGGCCTTAAACTTACGTTGATGTGATTACATAAACTGCAAAAAAGTTATTTTCCTCAAAAACCACTGGCTCTCTCTGTGCTAAAAGCATCACATCTTATCAAATTTCCTCAGTTCTGTGACCTCAGCATTTTCCCTACGAGACTGAAGTCGACCATCATTTGCTTGTGTGGCCATTGGCAACTTGCAGGTGTGTGCTTGAAAAGCAGTGGCATTTTCTGAGATGTTGCAAGAACCTGCTGTTCCGGGGTGGGGGGTGCAGGCGTGAGTCTCGGGGCTCGAGGTGCTTCCTGTCTGTTGCCGAGACACCCAATGTGCTTGGCTATGACCCATCTTCTCTATCATGATCAGTGCCCCCAGTGCCCATGATCTTGCCATCTCACATCTGCTGAGCGCTTCCCCCGAAGAGCGGACAGAGCCACAGAAGGGCCGTGAGATTCACTGGTTTCAGTGAGCTACTTGTTAGTACCTCGGGAAACAGGTTGCCTGGGAGGCAAAATTAAGAGCTGAAGTGAGGCTGATAATTAGTGCGTGCCCTCTGGATGCCCACTGTGAATAAGCACTCCCATCCGTGTATTGTAATCATCGGCACTGTCACAGCACAGTGAACGCTGTCTATGGATGGGCTGAGCTCTATCTTTATCCACACATTTGACAAAAATACAGATGATTTCAGTTACATCTATTTGGTGGGGGGTTTTAAGGCATCATGCACTCAGATTTTAATGCAACTAATAGTTTTAGAGCAGTACTGTTCACTAGGAACATGCGTGAACCACATTTGTCATTTACAATGTCCTAGTTGCCACATTTAAAAAGATGTAACAGCTAAAATTAATTTAATTGAATTTTTAAAAAGATGGTATTTATTTATTTGACACACAGAGAGAGAGGATGTGCATGCATGCACAAAGCAGGGGAGTAGCAGAGGGAGAGGGAGAAGCAGGCTTGCTGCTGAGCAGAGAGTCCGATGCGGGGGCTCGATCCCAGGCCCCTGGGATCATGACCTGAGCTGAAGACAGAGGTTTTAACCCACTGAGCCACCCAGGCGCCCCGCAACCAATATTTTAAAAACCATTAAAGAGATATTTTACCTTCCTTTTTTTATAATAAATCTTCTTCTTTTTTTCAAATTTTATTTATTATTTATTTATTTGTCAGAGAGAGAGAACAAGCAGGCAGAGGCAGAGACAGAAGCAGGCTCCCTGCCGAGCAAGGAGCCTGAGTCGGCACTCGATCCCAGGACTCTGGGATCATGGCCTGTAGCCAAAGGCAGCAGCTCAACTGACTGAGCCACCCAGGCGTCCCCCCTTTTTTTTTTTCTAAAGATTTTATTTATTTATTTGACAGAGATCACAAGCAGGCAGAGAGGCAGGCAGAGAGAGAGGAGGAAGCAGGCTCCCCGCTGAGCAGAGAGCTCAATTCGGGGCTCAATCCTAGGACCCTGGGATCACGACCTGAGCCAAAGGCAGAGGCTTTAACCCACTGAGCCCCCCCAGGCGCCCCTGTAATAAATCTTCTAAAACTGATGTGTTTTCATAGTCCACTTCAAGGGCTAAATTTTAACCAGAAATGCTTGGTCTGTATTCAGATTTCATAAAATTTACAATTAAAAAAAGTAGATTCATTCAGGTATCCAAAGTTGTTCCAAACAAAACCTGGATTATTAGATCTTAAATTTAGATTTGGATTAAAAATTCAGCTCTTCAGGCCACTAGGTATTTTTCAAGCGCTGAATAACTACGTGTGGCTACTGGCTGCCATATTGGACAGCGAGACCCCGAGCACCTACTGTGTGCATCACAGCAGGTAAGACAAGGATGAGTCAGACAGAGTCCTTGTTTCCCCAGGGTGGGGAAGCCTATGTATGAGACCCATATACAAATAGCAACAATGTAAGGTGGGTCATGACACTTGCTAAATACATGGAAAGGAAAGCATTCCGAGGAGAAAAGGGAATGCACAAAGGAAGGCCCACAGCAAAGAAACAAACATTTAGAGATTGGTAATTATGGCTGAGCATATGCCTAGGAGGGTAGAAATTAAAGTTTAAGAAGACAGCCTGGGGCAGTTCTGCTGAGAGCCTCAAACAGCAAGCCAAAGAGTTTGTTCTCAATCCACTGTTAATGGGGAGTAAGTTTCTGGTAA
This sequence comes from Taxidea taxus jeffersonii, assembly GCA_003697995.1. Classification (NCBI taxonomy): domain Eukaryota; kingdom Metazoa; phylum Chordata; class Mammalia; order Carnivora; family Mustelidae; genus Taxidea; species Taxidea taxus. The sequence goes on from ML109201.1 coordinate 29,111, forward strand.
GGAGGAATCTTTTAGAAAGATCACTTAGTATTGATGCGGACGGCTTGGTGGCTAAAAAACCAATTAGCTACCGAACTGGTACAGCCAAGTATAATGAAAAAAAATGGGGGAGGCTGTAGGAAAGGAAAGAAAATTAGAAATGTAATAAATATGTGTAAAAGGATACCAGGACTTGGCAATGTGGCCAGGAACTCAAGGAAAAAGAGGAGTCAGAGAATTCTGTAGCAACTAAAATAAGGAGGTACAGATGAAAGGCTGGATGGGAAAAGTTATTTCTAATGTATCTGCACATAAATGTTTTAAAAGGAGTTGGAATACATGCGCATATAAGCTAGTAGGGGATTGGAAGAGACCTTTGGGCAGACATGAAAAGATGTCAGTATCTATTTATAGAACGGTCAAATTAGCAGAATGGGTGACTTTCTTAAAACTAATGTATACTATGGGGGGGCAAGGAGGGAATCTGAGTAAATCAAATTACAGTACTGTTCGTTAGAAAGCTAGGCAGCTGTTGAAAATTACTGCTCTTAAATTATATCAAAGGGGATATGGAAAGCTGCTTAAGATATACTTTTAAACGAGAACTTTCAGCTTGGATAATAAGATTCCAATTTTGTTTAAAAAGGATATGCACCTACGTTCTGTATAGCACAGAAAATGTGTGGAAGGACCCACACCATGCTGTTAGCAGGCATGGATTATTTCTGCAGAGAAAGACTGAAGGGGACAACGGCCTTTCCTTTTTAAATTTTGCTATTGCTTGAACTTGCTACAGAGAGCACATTATTTGAGTTTTAAAAAGGGAGACAAAGGAAAGGGTAAACCATGTATTCAGATCTCCAGAAAAATGACTGAAAGGATTTATATCAAAAAATTATATCTGGACCATTTTAATTTTCTTATTTTGAACTTTTTTATATTCTAAAATAAATACGTAATACTTCTATAACCAGGGGGAAAAAGTCATAAAAGGAAATAATCCATAATACGGATGGTACAATCAATTTTAAATCTGTTTGCAAAGCCAAAGGTTACAGGGTTGGGTGTTCTTTAAAGAGGTTTGGATCCAATTTCCTTTACTTCTTTGGGGCTCATGCTTACTTTTATTGCTGCTGAAGTGATTTCCACATTTTTTTTAATGATTTCCATTCAGTGTGGCCAAAAAGGAAAATCGAGGCCAACCACAAGGCAAGCCTTCCTGAGAAGAGACAAAAAGCCTCTGTAACCTGTGGAATGAAAACTTTACCAGGAGAACGTGACTCTTTTGTCATGAATGACTTCAATTGCTGGTGGACAGAAATTTTTAACGAGAACAAAGAGCATCGAAGGGATTTCAGTACTCTGCTTGTCAATCCTGGCCAAGCACACTAGTAACTTTATATTATAATGATGGGGACAAAGAACAAGGTGTCCCATTCACTGCCAGGCTGCTGCACCCAGAGGGTCCCGGGCCTTTGCAGAGCCTTTCACTGCAGGGGAACAGAGAAGGAACTCTCAAGGAGTGCAGAAAGGACCGCGAGCAAGTAAATCATCATCAACCATGTAAATAATGGCAGAGAATGGGTATGGAGATGAAAAGGCACCTTCTGATCATTCACCAATGGAAAGATGTACACTAAATCAGGGTCCTTTCTGTCTGACGTTGTTGTTTTTACTGAACAGTTAAGCGCCCAAGGAAATACCAGTTGGGTCTTAAAGACAATTTATAGCTAGGCTGGCCTCACTGCACCTGGCTGTGTTTTGACAGCAGGTTTCGTCAGTTTATAGCAGAAATTCTTGTCTACACTATAAGCTGTCACAAATGCAACTAGACCTTGGAAAAAATGTACCGCTCAGAGGCAAATCTCTCCCTTTGCCGCGCCCCTCCCCCTTTTAATGAAAAGCAAAAGGCTCCCACTGGTGGCAAGGCCTCCTTCTCTTCAGGGAAATTAGGGAGCCTCCCGGGACTGAGAGGGTCAGCCCCAGTGTTACAGCCCAAGTGGGGTGCGCCTGCTTCTGGGCACTCGATTAAGGACTCTTTCTTTTCTCTTCCCTCGGGGCTAACTGCTGAACACAGCGGCCTTGTTGTTTGGAGCAAGGAAATTTCGGGATTCTGCTCTCTGAGCTCCCCACTCTTCCCAGCTTCCAGGCCATGGAAAGAATGTCTGGGCGCCCTGCTACAGCCTTGCCTCAGAACACAAGGCCCACAGCTTTGGCGAATGCCCTCTGCCCCCATGTAAAACAAGACAGCAACACTTGGCTATTCAGGATCAGACAAACCTTAACTTTGTTTTTGAGATTCTTCTCCTCGGTGAATGGCCGGGTTCGGAAGCCCCTGTCTTAGAAATCCCAGGACCTCACTGTAATACCTACAAGTCGAAAGCACTGCCTCCCAGGACCAGGTGCTGCCCTACCCACCCGTTTTGTTTTGCTTCTTTAAGACGTCAGGGTTTTATTCTTTTTTGCTCCCAGAAGGATTGGGCCAAACAAATAACTTCTAACAGGTGACATGCGTCCCCAGACAGAAGGCACTGCGTCCTTTTTAGGAAAGAGTTCATGGCGGCTGGAGGCCGACATTTTCCCCTGTTTGATAGCTGGGACAAAGATGTGAAGAGAGGGATGAAAAGGTAATGGAGAGCAGCCCCTCCTGTTCCTTAATTTCATGGTTCACAGACATTCAGTGACATTCAGACACTCCCAAGGGAAAGCTCATATAACCAGCCATGAAACTGGAAACGAGCAGGCTAAGGGGGCTGCTTGCCTGGGCCTAGGGCAGAGTTTCTCACAGCCATGGGTTTCCACTCCCAGATACTAGGGCTCACTCTGATGGGTCTGCAGCTGCTGGGATTGGGGACAGGGAGGGAGTGGGCAGCAGGGAGGGTGTACAGGCCAGACTGGGAAGCTCCAGGCAGGCAGGGCACCTTGACCAGCCCCACGCAGGGTGTCACCCTCAACTTCCCAGGGCCTATGCTCTGGCAAGGGTCAGCACTCAGGGGCTGCCCGTCAGGCTCCAGGAAGCACAGGACCTGGGCAGAGTGGAGGGAAGGGAGGCTCCAGGCCAGGCAGTTCCCACGGAGCTGGGGCTGGTTGGGAACATCTCTCCTTCAGACGTGCCCCTGGGCTGGAAGGGCGGGAGACAGAAGAACCACCTCCAGCGGGGACAGGTCCTGGTCTGTAAGATGGAGAAATGAATCTACATGGCTCATTCAGGTAAGACCAGCTAGAGGCAGGGATGCAGAAGCAGGGGAGGAAGTTGAGGGGCAACTGCAGCAGGGAAATGATGGAGAGCTAAGGGCATGACAGGTCAGAGGAGAGCCGCAGGCGAGCCAGCTAACTCACTCATTTGGCTGTCTCCAAAGCCAGAGGTACCTGCTCAACCCACTGATGGCCTGAAGTGTTGCCTGGTGACACCACCCAAAATACACACCACACTTTGCAAGACCTCGCTTAACACACAGTGCGAGGTCACCAGCATGCCCACTATGGCACCACAGTCCCTTGAGGCAGAGGCAGGAGGCATACACTGTGATCACAGACGTAAAAGGTGGGAGACCATCATTTTCCTCATGTATGGATACAAGCAGCAAGCTCCACGATCCCCCACAGACCCTCCCTACCTGTGGTATTCCAGAACTCTCCAGCCAGTCTCGGAAGATGTTTTCCACAGACAACTCAAGCCTTTAAAAACAAAACAAAACAAAAAGGCAAGGATTAAAACGTTACAGAGCACCTACTGCATACACAGCCTCTTTTTCTCTCAACATTCAGGTACATCACAGCATGGACGTTCCAGAGAGGTAGCCACTCTCTGGAGAAAGCAAGGCTGTCCCAGGTTCAAGTGCAGAAGGCACTCAGTCACACAGCGCCACTTCGGTCAACAGGAACGTGCACAGTGGAACCTAAGAACCACAGGCACACCACAGTAGGTGCTCTTAAGGCCCTGAGGGGGCTGCTGGGTTGGACAATTCAGGGAGGACAAAGCATAGTCCACAGGACACATCAGGTACAACTGCTTCCTTGCAGTAGGCAGCAGAGTGAAATTGGTACGCCCTAGCATTTAATACACTAAACTGAAATTGGAACTTTGTGGTGACAAGGGGCTGCGATGGGCACAAATGGCGTGACCCACTGTAAGAACGCAGAGGGACCCAGCAGCAGGGAGCATGCGTGGTTTGCACACCTCTGAAGCAGGCCCACGGGCTGCTTTATTTGAAATATGACAGTTGCTTGTTAAGTCTGACCCAAAGTTCAGCTGAAATTCTTTTGGTTTCAGTGGCCTGCTGATTTGAATACTCCTTACATTCCTGAATTATCCAGTCTGTTTGGGGTCAGCAGACCTTAGGTTGGATCTTCCTGTCTTCCTGGGCTAATGACGTTTAAAGCGACCCCAGCCCACTTCTAGATAACCCCAGCTCCCAGAGGCCTCTCCTGAGCCCTCTCCCAGGCTGTGTGGGTGGCATTCACCTCACTCCCTGTCCTTTGTGCCACAGCATCCAGCAGTGTGTGCCTGCCGTTTATTCCATTACTGGCCCTTTAACTCTCTCCCCCACTGGTCTGAAGCTCTCTGAGATCAGGGTCTATGGCTGTTTGACTTGCTTCTCTAAATCCAGAAGAGAGAATACTTCCTGGTATAAGAGATGATTCCCATAGATATTTTTTATTTGAATGAATGAAAACACATTTCACTTTTGTTTCAATAAGAAATATTCCTTTTTAATTTAAAAATCACCTTTCCTAGTAAGAGATTCCAAGTGTGTCAAGCTCCAAACCTATAAAAATTTTATATATTATTACTACATCATAAATAAGTAAACAAATAAACAAACATATATATAAATGATATCCCTTCCCTAACCCCCCCTCCCTTTAGGGATTGCAGAGAAGCTATGGAAAGATAAAATTCTGTCCATCGGCATTGTTAAGGTGCCGAACCCAGTGCTCCCTCACCTCCTGGGCTCTGCTCCAGGCTGGGGAATAGTGAGAAAGGGAGGAAGGAGAGGCGAGCCTGTGTGGGGTCGGGGAAGTAGGGGCTGACCGATATTTTTGTGACCTTTTCTTCCCCAGTGAGAAGCCAGTCACCGATGTGCCTTACTCTTCCTGGGCCAGAGGAGAAGCAAAGGTTGCAGAAGGGAGCAACTGTCAGTATTTCCAGAGAAAATGGGGTGGTGGGGGGCGGGAGGGACTACGCAGAGTAAGTGGTTTGGATTCATTTCAAGATGATGCCCCTCTGTGGGAGAGGCCAGAAGTAGAAAAGGGGAGAATGATGATCCCAAAGATGCTTGCACTGGGCTCCTTGGGTTCCCCGACTCAGTGGAATTACTGGGCATGCCTTGTATGCAGTTGCCCCCCGGTGTCACCATCCCCGCACCTCGCCCCACTACTTCTTTGTGGCCATTCAACAGCATCAACCCAGGTGTAAGCAGCCTGATTCCCGCTGTAACACAGAGCGTAGAGGCACGCGTGTGTGTGCATGTGTGCACTCATGTGCCTGCGTGAGTGCGTGTGCAACATGTGGGGCAGGGGTGGGTGGGCGACTGGAGGGGAGGAGGGGAGGAGGTGGCTCTCAGAGCACCTTAGATCCAGAGCACTGGTGTTTTTTGAGCCCGGTCGGCTGCACAGAAAGGTACGAGCAATGCCCTTCACAGGCTGGGAGGAGGAGGAGAGCGGGGCTGAAGGGGCCCCTTACAGAAGTGTCTGAGGAACTCAAAGTTGTTTCACTTTGTAATGAAATGTGCGAGGCTGCAAGGGCAGACAGACTATACGATTTCCACCAAACGCAAGAGGCTCCATGGAAGGCCTGCTCTTGATGGGAAGGAACGCAGACCATCCCCACCTTGCTGTCTGGCACCCAGGACAGGGGTTCACCTGGTAGTGCTGGGTTCCTGCCCTGGGGCCTCAACAGCTGTGGGGGATCAGCTGGTGCTCTAAGCTGTCTGTCCTGCTTTCTTCCGGGTCCTTCCTTCCCTCAAGCTTTTCCTAAGCCGCCCATTCATCTGCTTCCTTTCCAGCCAGAGAGGGGCACTCTGGGCTTCTGGAGCCCTGGGGCCAAGAGCTCCCGTCACCCTCCTTCCCGTGAACTCAGAAAAGCCAAAGCAAGAGGCTGACTCTGACCAGAGCTTTGTTGTGCTGTGGTTCTAGGAAAACGGGCATTCTTAAACCTTACACAACTCGAGAGGAAGACAGGGGATTAAGAAAAGATTTAGACAAGAGTGGTAGTGAGGATCAAAGGGGCGAATGCCCTGGGTCCATGAGGGGGGTCGAGGGAACTAGGGTTCAATGTCCTGAACAAGAGAAGTCTGGGAGTGACTTCACGGCCATTTTTGAGTGATTTTACAAAGGAGGACCAACAGCTGTTGTGTAGAGCCATGGAGGAGCGAGTAAGAGGAGGCGGACATAAATTTCCTTCAGGGAATTTTAGCTGAAATACGACAATTTTAAGGGTGGCATGGGGAGGGGCTGGGGAGATCAGCCCTGGAAAGCTGAAGAACGGGCCACGATTCTCCCCATGGCTTCGGTTTAGTGGGTGCCTACAGGGCACGAGGTTCTGTGGAGGACTGAGCTGGGAAGCCCCAGGACGTGACTCTCTGACAGGGACACATGATAGGCATGCCCACAGTGCCACTAGCGCTAATGCAGAGCTGTGGGACTACGTGTGCAAGAGGCACGGGCTGCCTCAGGCTCAGGTAGAAGGAGGATGGTGGGAGGCGTGTCAGGGGAATCTTCTTAAAGGAAGCAAAGCTTGAACCATGTCATGGAGGAAGGCAGTGCTGTCCCCAGTGATGGGGCAGGGCCAGCAAAATGGAAGGAAAGTGCACGCAGGACAAAGGGAGCAGAAGCAGGCAAGTCCAAAGCCATGGTCAACTGGGCTGGCACACAGAATGAGCTGATGGGGACAAAGGGGTGTTCTGTGAGAACCCTGACGTCCTGCCAGAGCCTTGGCCTCACTGAAGAGGCTCTGAGTATGGCCGCAGAATGGCACTAAGGAGAAAGGGGGTCGAGGAAGAGTAACGAGGGAAATGAAGCCGGAGGCAGGGAGACCAAAGTGGAGGCCATAAACAATTTGTGCTACAGTCTACGACCTGAACAGCTGGCCGGGCCAACTGTGCGGTTATTGCATTGGAAAGTAGTAAGGCAAATTTTGCTTTGCCATATTTAGTATTTGCACACATGGGTACTGTTATAGTGTGGCACTAAAACCAAAGCAAACCAAAACCCCTCTGCCCATTTCCAAGAAAAGGCATAAAAGTAGTAGCTATTGCTTACTGAACACATACTATGTACCAGGCACTAGGGAGAAAGTCTCATTTAAACCTTATGATATTTGTACTATCCCCATGTCAGAGAGAAGCAAATGCACGTTCTGGGAAGGCCACAGAGATCCAAGTCTATGTTGCCTGGCTGCAAAGCCCCCACTTTTCCTCCTATGCTGAATTCAGGCATCACGATACATTGGCTGTGCTTTTGGGGATCAGGCGAGCCTGTGGAAAAGGAGGGCTTGTGCTTGCTCCAAACAGCCCTGCCTTCTCCTTCTTGCTCACGTTTCTCCTGAAGGCGGCCTGGCTCCTGCTGTGGTCGCCATTTGTCTGCCCGATTACAGTTCTGAAGAGATGCGGAGACCCTGGGGAGGGGCAAAGTGTGAGGGCAGGAGAGCTCATCGTTCAGCTGCATCCAGGGGCAAAAGACACTCTCCCGTGAATGAAAAGAACATGTGTTTTCAGATCACTTTCCTTTGGAAAGGTTCAAAGCATCTTATAACCATTATCACTTCATTTCTCATAATATCCTCATGAAGTGGGTGTCAATTGTTGTCTGGCTTTGAGCAGATGGCGACACTGCATAAGAAGACTGGCCAAAGTCAGGCCAGACAAAGGGCTAAAGAAAGACCCAGGATTCTAGACTCCCAGCACCACTGCTGGAATTGAACTGTACTGACGCCTATCTGGGGACTGCTAACAGGGAAGGAGCTTCTAAACCATGAGAGGATGATGAAAACAATAACTTAAGCTGCTATTGGAAAAAAAAAAATTGTTTAAGGTACTGTAAGTGGCCTTACTTCCCAAGGAAATTATGAGAGATGTGCGATATACCGATTTTTTTTTTTAAAGATTTTATTTACTTATTTGACAGAGATCACAAGCAGGCAGAGAGGCAGGAGGAGAGAGAGGAAGGGAAGCAGGCTCCCTGCTGAGCAGAGAGCCCGATGTGGGACTCGATCCCAGGACCCTGGGATCACGACCTGAGCCGAAGGCAGAGGCTTAACCCACTGAGCCACCCAGGTGCCCCCGATTTTTTTTTTTAAAGTAGGGTCCATGCCCAACATGGGCCTCAAACTCACAATCTCAAGATCAAGAGTTGTATGCTCTCCCGAGCCAGCCAGGTGCCCCAATAATGCTTAATCTGCAAGGAAGAAATGAGCTGCAAGTCTGGAGGGAATAAGTACAATTACGTAGTTTTTGCTATTTTGATCATAATAACTGAGATGACGGTGCAGGTGAATTTTTAGGTCTGGACTTGGACAGATAGCCAGGGCAAAGCAAAAGCTGACTTTTTCAAATCAAGACACTCAGGGTCTAAGCCAATGGTGAATGTTTCCCCTCTGAGATCATGTGGCTTAAATAATCACAATGACAAGCAGAAGCATTTCCACTTCGCTGGGACCCAGGACTTACAGGAAATTACTCTTCTGCATGTCTGATCACTATGGAAATTGATTTTATACAGATAGCTAAAAGTACACAGACCCACGACTGCACGCCCCCCTATTTGTACTCGTGAGCAGTACTTCCGCCTCATTACCCAGGCCTCCTGGGCATCTGGAACAGCAGGGTGTTTTACCCGCTGGCTGCAGAATTCCCTCTCGGCACTCCTACATCCTGTAAGGAAGCTCTGAGTTTCAGGCGTCTGTCTCCAGGCCCTCTGAGCTATAAACGTGGTCACACCTAGTTAACACGGCAAGGGACAGAATACTCTGGACAGGTGGCGGCATGACTCAGGTAAGGGAGATAAGCTGTGTTTAAAGCTGAGAAAGTTGCAAGGCGGAGACTCTTCCCTTTGTGATGTTAACATGCCTAGGAACAGACCCAGGCTCCTGGGAAAATGGTATTACACTTGCCATATTGCCTGCTCAGTTGATTTCTGAGGGTAGAGGGACGAGGATGCGGGGCTGACTCTCGGCTGTGTCGGCCACCTGTGCCTATCACCTTGCAGCCGATCAGAAGACAGGTCTTCACCATCT
>RCUC01159497.1:0-29290 GCA_003697995.1 Taxidea taxus jeffersonii
TGGGTTTACATTATAATGAGGAGAAGCCAGGGAAAATGTGAACAAATAAAAAAAGGTAGAATTCAGTGTGACAAATGCTACTAAGGGACCCCAGCTTTGGGACTGGGGGATGATGACTCTCAAGAAGGTGCTCAGTAAGGCTTCCTAGACATAGATCTGTGTCTGCTTACCATGCGAGGCCCAGACAAAGCATCCCGAGGTGGGGTCAGTGGGGGCAGTGAATACAAAGGGCCTGGGAGAGAAATAAGCTTGGCCAGTTTGCCAGAGGGTTAGGAGACCAGCCTGGCCAGTGCAGAAAACCACAAGGTCAGAAAGGGCAAGGAGGTTGCCAGGTGATGAGTGTGTCGTCGAGTACAGCAGGAAGTCTGGATGTTCTCCTAGAGGCAAAGGGAGCCACCCAAGAAACTGAGGCAGGGAGAAGACAAAATCTATTTTAACAGGTCATTAAAGACTGCAAATGAAAAGTGGAAGAGCAGTGTGGCTAGACGGAGGTGGGGAGGAAGAGGTGATTAATGAAAACCAGACTTAAGGTTTATTTTAGAGGTAAAATCAAAATGGTGTACTGAGGGATTGGATACAGCAAAGGCCTACTAAGGACTGTGCACTGGAGATAATTCTCACAGGTCTCAGGACCTGAAGGCCCTGGGCTTCGAGGAGTATGTTTGTCTTCTGTTTTATTACTCTTTTAAGACCTTGAAACAGTGTGATCCCATGACCACGTCTTCCTCAGCTTTGGCTACAAGGAAGCTCAAAGCATAACTCGAAGACCCAACTCTGCGACTGTACTCCCGTGTGCTAACCTCACCCTTGGGGTTTGGTAACCGTCTGTCCTAATTCCCATATGCATTTATTTTTTATTCTGGGAGATGCGCATACTAGTTTGGCAAGTTACTATATGTGATTTAATGAGAAAGTAGTAAAAAACATAAAAGTATTTCCACCATAGCGTGTATTAAAGGTGCCATCATGGGCTGCGATAAAGATGCAGTAAAAAGGACAGAATCAAAGCTCTACGGAGGAAAGCCCAGCTCTAGGCGGAACGCAAGGGAGGACCAAGGAGAGGAGACAGGCACGGACGGGGGAACCAGGGTCTACAAATCTTGGGCGAGTCGTCACCTCCCCGGCTTGAGAAATGGTGAGCTAACACAGCACTGCCCCTCCCAGGGCTGTTATGAGGGGCAACCTAGTTAATACCTGTAAAGGCTTAGAACAGTACTCAGCCGGCAGCAGATGAAGTAGAAGTGTTAAAAGAAGCCGTGGTGTGAGACACGAAGAAAAGCAGGATGCGAAGAGGTAAGCGGCTGCGAAGGGACACAGAACTGTGGGCAGAGGGACGACGTTCACAAACGCACGGGAAGGACGTGAGCACCAGTTTCCAGCGGAGCGTGGAACACAGGGAATATGGCAAAGTAATCAGTAAAGACTAAACAGAGTGAGGCCTTAAGAAAGAATACAGGAGGGCTCTGAGTACCTCTTCTAGGAATAGAAAAGCAGAGTACGTGAAAGATCTAGTACCGAGGAAGCGCACAGTCAAGTGGAGGAAAGAAGGCGGAGCGTGTGTGGGGCGCTCTGCCCAGTGCCGGGTGCGAACCAGCCACGCTCCGCCGCGGGGACGGTATTCACTGCCAACACAATGCAAGGGTGTCGGTGGCAAGCCATGGACATGCGTCAGCAAGAGGAATAATTTCTCATCTGGGTAGACGGAGAGGTTTCTGCAGATACTATACTCAACACACCAAAAAGTTCCTGCCTTCCTCATCTGTTTAGAACATAACACTTTCAACTTAATGTAAAACCTGACAGTGACAGATGCCTAGGTGGCTCAGTTGGTGAAGTGTCTGCCTCAGTTCGGTCCTGGGATCGAGTCCAAATCAGGCTCCCTACTCGGAGGGGAGCCTGCTTCTCCCTCTGCCTGCCACTCCCCCTGCTTGTGCTCCCTCTCTTGCTGTCTCTCTCTCTGGCAAAGAAATTTAAAAAAAAAAAAAAAATCTTAAAAAACAAAAAACAAAAAAACCGACAGTGAAATTAGAACTTATCTGCAGTCAAAATTATAGATCTGGTTTAAGAACACAGCATCCCCTAAAAAGTGCCCTCACCAGTGGCACTGAGTGTGCTCTCTTCCCTTTGCCCTCCATCCGGGAGGTTCATTCTGTGAATGCCACCTTCTTTAGAAAAAGGGCGTTTGCAGACATGATTATCAGGTTCGCATCTCGGGAAGGGAAGAGTACTCTGAATCGCCGGGGGGGGGGGGGGGGGGGGGGGTGGGGGTGGGGGTGGGGGGCTAAATGCTATCACATGGAAGAGGGAAGCAAATGGAGATGAAAGACAGGCATGACAGAAATCGACATGCAGAGACCAGAGTGATAAGGCCACAAGGGAAGGCATGCTGGCAGGCACCCGAAGCTGCAACCGGCAAGGAAAGGATTCCCCGCTAGAGGGGAAACACCACCAACATCTTGACTGTGGTCTGCCCAACTTTGATTTTGGACATCTAGTCCCCAGAACTGATAAATCTCTATTGTTTAAAGCCACCAAATTTGTCATAATTCATCACAGCAGCCACAGGAAACTAACGCAGCGAGTACAGCTGACCCCGGAACAACATGGGTTTGAAATGCATGGGCCCATCTGCACACGGATCTTTTTACAATAAATACAGGACAGTAGTGTAAATGCATTTTCTCCTCATGAATTCCTTGTTAACATTTTCTTTTACCTAGCTTATCTTATTGCAATAGTACAGTACAGAAAATATGTACAGAAAATATGTGTTCATCGACTGTGTCATGTAAGGCTTCTACTCAACAGTAGCGTATTAGTAGTAAGTTTTGGGGGAGTGAAAAGTTATACACAGATTTTTGACTATGCAAGAGGTCAGTACCACTATTCTCCCACAATGATCAAGCGTCAACTGGAATTTCTTATGACTTAAAGCAAATTTAATGGTAGAAGAAATGAAAATGAAAGGTATTTACCATTTACTGAATACCTACATAAATAATTTCATTAAACCATCAACAGCAATCCATTTATTTTACATTGCAAGAACACCTATTTGTAATTGTTCTCTTTGACCATATACTGATCAGCAACACTCAATAAGAAAACTGACTTTTTATTCCCCTAAATAAGTTGGAGATATAAAAGAATGCTATTTTACTTTTTTTAAATTTTTTTAAGATTTTATTCATTTATTTGACAGAGAGAGATTACAAGTAGACAGAGAGGCAGGGAGAGAGAGGAAGGGAAGCAGGCTCCCCGCTGAGCAGAGAGTCCGATGCGGGGCTCGATCCCAGGACCCTGGGACCATGACCTGAGCCGAAGGCAGAGGCTTTAATCCACTGAGCCACCCAGGCACCCAAAAGAACGCTATTTTAAATCACTTCATGTAAAAGCAATCTGAAAAAATATATATAGTCACCAGTGAAAAATCTGTTACTTCTTTCTACTGAGTTCTTTTGGATGCAAAGATTAAAAAATTAAAAATATTTTTAAATAAATCTGAGATACATCTCAATATATGGTTTTGCTTAAATTGTCTTATGAATTCATTAAAACATTTTATATTTTCCATTATGTTCAGTTAGCTAACATAAAGCACATCATAAGCTTCTGTTGTAGTGTTCAACGATTCCTTAGTTGCACATAACACCCAGTGCTCATCCCAACCCACGGTTTCCTTCACACCCACCACCCAGGCACCCCACCCCCACACCCCCCTCCCCTCCATAACCCTCCGTTTGTTTCCTGGAGTCCAGTCTCTCTCATGGTTTGTCTCTCTCTCTGATTTCATTTTTCATATTAAAAGTAGTCATCAGTCCAAAGACCGAAAAAAATTCTGTGTACCTGGACCAGCTGAGGAGTTTTCACATAGCACAGAGCATTCACAGTGAGTAAACTGACAACAGGCTTCTGGATACTCACTGGTGCCTGACATGGTGCTCAACAACAGAGATGTGGCAAAGAACTGGCCTAATCCTGTACTCAATGGGGAAGGCACATGCTTCCAAGACTTCAATTTGCATATCAATATTATTATTTTATTTTTTTTTAATATTTTATTTATTTATTTGACAGACAGAGATCACAAGTAGGCAGAGAGGCAGGCAGAGAGAGATGAGGAAGCAGGCTCCCCGCTGAGCAGAGAGCCCGATTCGGGGCTGGATCCCCAGATCCTGAGATAATGACCTGAGCCGAAGGCAGAGGCTTTAACCCACTGAGCCACCCAAGCCACCCCTCAATATTATTATTTTAAGATAAGCCTCATTTTAAAAAATTTAAAAATTAATGTTAGGGGCACTGAGTGGCTCAGTTGTTAGCCATCTGCTTTCACAACGGGTCATGATCCCGGGGTCCTGGGATCGAGCCCCACATTGGGCTCCCTGCCCAGCAGGAAGCCTGCTTCTCCCTCTCCTACTCCCCCTGCTTGCGTTTCCTCTCTCGCTGTGTCTCTGTCAAATAATTAAATAAAAAATTTAATGTTAGAGTGATAAATAAACTTGCCTATAGTCATCAGCCAGTAAGTGGTACAGGTTCTATTTAAACCCAGGAATATCTCGGTCCAAGTAAAGTGAATCCCCTTAATTACGACATCATAATGTCTTAATATATTCTTGCAGGCTTTGTAAGGATATACTGATAGAGCTGTTTGATTATTAATAAAGGAGACATTAAAACGGTTGCCATGGTACCCTATTCTAATGACAAAAAAAGTAAGTCAATTAATTACACCTACCTGGTTATTGCTGGGGTTGGTACACCTCTTGTACGCAAGGTGGGTTTCCCTCGAACAACTGGTACATCCGCATTTTCTGAACCACCATTCAAATATGTTAATTCTTGGAGCTGTGCTTGCCTGATTTCATCATTATAGTCCTACACAGAAGACAGAAGACAGCATAACTCAGCTCATGTGAAAAATACAGAAGTATTTAGGACAAGAATAAAATAATTTTTAATAGAAGAAAAGGCAAGGAAATAGCTGAATTCATAAAATAAGATTTGAGATTATTGAAATGAAAATGCATCAATAAATTGTTATAAGAAAGGGGGAAAAAAACCCATATTTTTCCCAAACTAAAATTTTCTACAATCAGCCATTATTCCTTCTGCTGGGCCTACTTTCCAAGTAAGATATTTATAAGCAAATTAAAATACCATATACAGACACATGGCACTGTTATTTACAACTCAATTCAACTAGTAGTTCCTGCGATCTATGAAGGACCACTAGCAGAGCTAGAGGAGGAAGCCTGGGTCCCTACAGCCAAGGAGCTCACAATCTAACAGAGGAGGACATACATACAACCGGATAGCTTTACTGAAATTAAGAACCACGTGTACACATTCTTCTTGTACATTTCCATTTGGATATTATTCTAGAAAAATGCAGCATTTTCAAAGCTGAATACATCTTAATCTTGGAGACTTTCTCTTCTTTATCTTACAGTTGTTTAAGTATTCAACTGGGAAACCCTGGGAATCATCCTTGATTATTCCTTTCCTGAATATCTCCAACCCCATTCAAGAATCATCAAGAAGTGTGATCTGTTTCACAATAAAACGAAAGTTCAGGTCTAAACTTTCAAAAAGGAAAGTCCTGTAACTCAGCTGTGGGCAATAAGAGCAGGTTCCCAAAAGAAGTATCATCTAAGGATGAGTGTGAACTAACTACCAGAAGAGGGGCAGTACAATACAGTAGGTGGAGGTAAAAGCATATTTTAAGACCTAAAGAAATGGTGTCCAGGGAACATGAAGAAGTGCTATATGGCTGAATTACAAGATCAACTTGGGGTGTGGTTTTTTTAGGGAGGAGTTGGTCTCAAAGTTGAGAGGAAAGCAGAAACCAAATTAAACAAAGTCTTCAGTCATTTTAAATATAACTTTAAAGGTTTAAAATTAAGGGTACTAAAAAGCACTTTAGAGTTTTAAGGAAGAAAGTTGCATATATAGATTTGTGTTTTAGAAATATTATGAACAATTGGATGCCATCAAATTAGGTAACTAAGATGACAGAAAGACATGGATGAATTTCTACAAAGACACAAATTACCAAAACTGACTCAAGAAGAAATGGAAAATCTGACAGATAAGCCAAGAGACTAAATTAGTACTCAGTAAGTGCCCTGCAAAGAAAAGCCTAGGCCCACAAGACTTTAATGGTGAATTCCACAAATAATTAATAAAGAATTAATGCTAATCCTTTACAAACTTCCAGAAAAATGAAAGAAGAGGGAGTACTTCCTCACTGTTTCTATAAAGCCAGTACTGTTGGGGTACCACAATAGACAAAGACATTGCAAGAAAAGAAAACTATAAATGAATATCTTTATGAATATAGAAACAAATGCTCTCAAAAAAATTAGGGAGCCAAATCCAACAGCATAAACAAAATAAAAGGGGGAAATATATATAAGAATCAAGTAAAACTTATTCCAGAATTGCTAGTTGCTTTAATATAAAAAAATCAATTAATGTAACACCATAATAATAGAAGAACAAAAAATGATCATTTTAATACAAAGAAACCAAACCACTTGTGAGCAGAATCTAATACTTTAATGGCAAAAACACTCAACAACTAGGAAATCCCAGTTAACAGCATATTTAATAGTAAAAAAGCAGAAGAATCATCCTAAGATGAGGAACAAGATAAGGATGTCTACTCTCACCCCTTCTATCCAACATCATATTTGAGGATCTAGTCAGGACAATAATGTAAGAAACAAATAAATGGTGTTCAGATTGGAAGGGAAGAACTAAAACAACCTCTATTCATAGATGGCATAACTCTGTAAACAGAAATCAAAAGAATCCACAAAAACATTATTAAATAATCACATTACAAAAGGTTTCAGGATACCCAATGTTCATGGATAAGAAGACCTAATATCGCTATGATGGCAATATCTCTGCCTTACTCCCCTATCTCCCAGACTGATCTACAGAGATAAGGAAATCCCTATCAAAAATCCCAATTGGCTTCTTTACTAAAATTTCTATGAAAATCCAAGGGACCTAGTAAATCCAGAACAATTTTAAGAAAAAAGAACAAAATTGGAGGACTAATATAATCCCATTTCAAGACTTACCACAAAGCCATAGTAACAAAGACTATGTAGTACTGGCATAAAGGGTAGACATAAAGATTAGTGAAATAGAATTGGAAGCCCAGAAATAAGTTACTATAGATTGATATTCAATCTATCAACTCTCTTTAACAACTGGTACTATAATAACAAGGAGGACACTGAAGATAATGGAAGCCTCACACCTTGTTGGTGGCAATGAAAACTGTTCAGCCACTTGGAAAAACCAGTTAGCACTACCTCAAAAATGCTATTTTTTCTTAAAGATTTTATTTATTTATTTGACAGAGAGAGAGATCACAAGTAGGAAGAGAGGCAGACAGAGAGAGGGAAGCAGGCTACTGGCTGAGCAGGGAGCCCAATGAGGGGCTCGATCCCAGGACCCTGAGATCATGACCTGAGACGAAGGCGGGGATTAACCCACTGAGCCACCCAGGTGCCCCTCAAAAATGTTAAACACAGAGCTAATAATTCCTCTTCTGGGTCATACCCCAAAAAGTGAGAACATACAACCCTCCAAAAAATCTGTACACGAATGTTCACAGCAGAATTCTTGATAATAGCCAGAAAGTACAAATGACCCCAACCGATGTCCTTGACTAATAAAGAATGGACAAATAAAACATGTCATATCTGTACAATGGAATATCATCCGGCAATGAAAAGCAGCTTCAGTGAACCTTGAAAAGAGTATGCTAAACAAAAGAATGCAGGACAAAAGACTACACATACTGTTCTGTTTTACACAAAATGTCAAAAACAGGCAAGTCCATAGAGACAGATTACTGGTGGCATGAGACAGAGAGATGAGGGACAGCAGAGGACTGGAAAGGGGACTGCTTGCTCAAAGGTTTGGGGTTGCTCTGAGGAATGATGAAAATCTAAAAACAGATTGTGGTGATGACTCCATAAATGTGAACGCACAATAATCCAGTGAACTCTGTGCCTTTAAAATGGGTGAATTGTAGGGTATGTGAATTATATCTCCGTAAAGACTGTAAAATGCAAAAAAGTGAGTGAGTGGTTGACTAGGGAGGAAGAAAAATGGGAAGTCACTATTCATTACAAGGTTTACTTGGGGGTAATAAAAATGGCCTTGGGTTATGGTGACAGCCACAGAACTCTATGAATACACGAAAAGCCACTGAATTGTATACTTTATAGGAATGAATTTTATGTGATGTGATTTAGATCTCCATAAAGATATTAAATGGAAAAAAGCACACTAGAGGCAGAAATTCCAGATGGAAGCTCATAATTCCAGTATGTGGTAAGGACAACCTGGAGTACAGAAGTGGCAGGCAGGATGAGGAAAGGTAGTTTTGGTGTTATTTATAATGTTTAATTTTTCTTAGAAATGGTAATATCCTAGATGGCGGAGGTATATCAGCAAAGTCAAGAATGTCAGTGGACATCTGGAAAATAAGAGGGATAAGTAACAATGGTACCATGTTGTAATCAGTTTGGTACAGGTTGACTCTGCACTGGCTTATGACACATTAATTCTGAGAAGTCCCATAATAATCAGACATAAAAACTGGAAATTTAGATGTTGAAGATATGGATACAGAAGTGGACAAGGAAGGGTTATTCAGGTACTACACAGCACCGAGAAGGGCCTGTCGTCAAGGCGGACCTGTGGCTGGCCCCTGGAAGATAACCTCTAAGCCCACAGAGGGGACTGCCTGCTAAGACAGTTTCTGTATGCGTGGTTTTGAGGCCAAGCTGTACGGTGTGGCCAGATGAGTCTGCCCTAGCAATGAGATTAGCAGGGAACCTTGGTTTTGGCTCAGGAAGTGCGTGGTTGGTACTGGACTGGGAGTAGTTGAGGTCAGACCATGGGCGCCATATGCATACGTGATGGATCCCCAATAAAAACCCAGGGGTGCCTGGGTGGCTCAGTGGAATAAGCCTCTGCCTTTGGTTCGGATCGTGATCTCAGGGTCCTGGGATCGAGCCCCACATTGGGCTCCCTGCTCAGCAGGGATGCTTCCCTCTCTCTCTTTGTCTGCCTCTCTGCCTACTTGTGATCTTTCTGTCAAATAAATAAATAAGATCTTTAAAAAATAAATAAATAAATAAAAACCGTGCACGCCATGGACGTGCCTTGGGGTGCCTCACTAGTTAGCAGCCCCTCACATGTGTTGTCACACATCACTGCTGGAAGAATTAAATGTGTCCCTGTGGAATCCCCTGCGAAGGGACACTTGGAAGCCTAGGCCAGACTTTTCCTGGTCTTTTCCTTGTGCTCCTTTCCTTGCTGATTTTGATCTGTGTCCTTTTGTTGAAATAATCCATAATCACAGTGTATAACCTGAGTCCTATGGGTCCTTCTAGAGAATTAATGAGCTTGTTGTGGGGACCTCTAGCAAGAAATCATCTGTATACAAATGTCAGCAATAAGCAGGATTGCTTGGGGCACGTTACTGGAGCAGGAGAAGGGCTCTGGACAGCTATGCACAGTAACAGAAGAAAAGCCACACAGAGGAGATGGATAAGGGGAGGCAAGCACCTGAGGGACCCAGAGGTCAGCCTAGTATGAAAGCCACAGGAAGTCAGTGCTGTGTCCCATGGGGTCCCCATAAATAATAAAGCCAATACTGACTTCAGCAAGGGTAGTTTTGGGAAGGGCAGATCTGGAATTCATCTCAGGAGAAGGGAGAGGGAGTGGGAGAAAGTCACAGACACAGAGCAGGCGGGCAGGTTTTCCAGCTGTGTGGCTCCCTGAAAAGGAAGAGGAGGGACTGCCCCTGGAGCGAGGAGTGGAGGCTCTTCTGATAGAAGAAACAGGCTTTCTGAGTGCGAAGAAAAGATTTAGGGGCAGCAGTTTCCTGAATTATTTAGAGTTTAAAATAGGAAATAGACTTCGTACATTTATTTTTTTTTTAAAAATCTGCTATCTCTTCCTTACTTTTCAAAAGCAGAGTATGAAAAATGACTTGAATCCTGAAGTGGAAGGCACTGTGGACCAGGAGAAGTAGTGTGAACACCAGTCGAAAGGAAGTCCAGAGAAAGCTGAAACCATAATAAGCAAACACTTGCAGAGGAGGGGGAGGAAGGGAAATGAAGGCAAATTCAACCTGCCATGATTAGTGGGAAGGGCACACAACCAGGACTCTAGGTTTTCTTGCGACAGAGGTTCTTTTCTAACTTATTTCGGGCATTATGATCTCAAAAGACTCATTTCAATCTATCGTTCTTTCAACCTCTCTAAAATAAGCCTTTTAATATGCTCCTTACCATTTTACTAAAAATGTGTGCGGATTCATAAATTATTTGTAAAGCACATGCTAAATAAAATGTGCTACATAAATGCTAAATATCCGCCCTACTGGGAAGTGCTAGGAGGTGACACAAAATTGTATGTGGTTCCAAAATAGGTTCATGGAAAAAGAACACAGCATCCAAAAATACCATTAAAAATTTTAAACGGAAAAAGAAATTGCTCCAAGTAAAGTGATTACAATGGTGTCACAAAAATTAGAATGAAAGCCCATTTTAGACATAATCTTTATAAAAATACATTCTCAAGAAGACAAACTGTGTAGTCAGAAACAAACTATGGAATCTGAGTCAACACATCTGGGTTAAGCCTGAAGTTAATGAACTGGACTCACCAGATCTATGAGGTTAGACGCCTTTTTAAAATTTTAGGGAACTGTTTCTGTCTGAGAGAACTATTAATAAAAATCTTTGGAGTTATAGTTTTCTTGGTCTCTAATATGATGATTTGAAATCAGGCAGGAAATCAAGTGACATATGTTAATACACAGACTAAATGATAATTCTACATAGTCATCAGTAAATTATCATTTTACCTTCCTATCAGAAAAGTGAAAATATTATCACACTAATTCAAACATGTCATCAATTGTGAAGAGTGGAAAAGTGATCAGAATTCTAATTACCAGGTACACATGGGATTTTACTGTCCAGTAAATTTAGAACATATTTAGATGTGTTAGCCTAGAGAATGGGAAAAAACTTTTTAAATGAAATCATTAAAAATAATTCACTGAAATTTAGTGGATACTCAGCCACGAATGTTCTCTTCAGATATATCTGCCCAAATACACCAATGATTATGTCAAAGATTAATCCTGGGATCAATGTCTATATTATAATCTATAGAAATAACATAAATGTTCATTATTTGAAGACTGAATACATAATTCTAGAACATGTATATGATGAAATATGCAGACACCAAAAAGAATGGAGATTTTACACATCCTCATATGGTCAGAGGTCCAAAATACTCCTAAGATTTAAAAAAAAATAAATGTAATGAGAGAATACAGGCCTTGTAATTTAGCTAAACAAGAAGCGTAGTAAACCCTTTCCATAAAAAGCAACAATAAAAGCTGACCACACAGTTAAAAGCAACCATTTCAGGGGCATCTGGGTGGCTCAGTTGTTAAGCATTTGCCTTCAGCTCAGGTCATGGTCCCAAGGTCCTGGGATCAAGCCCCGCATCGGGCTCCCTGCTCGATAGGAAGCCTGTTTCTCCCTCTCCCACTCCCCTGCTTATGTTCCCTCTCTTGCTGTCTCTCTCTCTCTCTCTCTTCTGTCTATCAAATAAATAAATAAATAAAATCTTTTAAAAAATCTATCTTTAAAAAAGAAAAAAAAAAACAACCATTTCAGAACTCTGGGAACTGACTGAAGTTACATAAGAAAGTGAAAACACAGTAACTTTATCAGTGTCAGGTACGAAACGTGGGAGTCTGGCATTTTGTCTGGGGATGCTACATCCCTCTTCCCCAGCCCAGATGATGTGTCAGTTCCACACTAGGGAAGGACATGAAAACAAATAGTTTGCTGCAGGAGAAAGTTCTCTTAATTTGGAAGAAAGTGTGGGGAAAAAAAAAAACAACAAAACATGCCCAACAGCACTGTCAATATCCGTAGCAATTCTGGTAGCAAATAAATAAAAGTCCAGTGAATCAGCAAACCTAATATTCAGGTTTGA
Source organism: Taxidea taxus jeffersonii (assembly GCA_003697995.1). Lineage (NCBI taxonomy): Eukaryota > Metazoa > Chordata > Mammalia > Carnivora > Mustelidae > Taxidea > Taxidea taxus. Next base: position 12,061 of record RCUC01159497.1, read on the forward strand.
GGTGGGGCAAGCAACAGACTGGCAGACTGTCCAGAAATTTAACAGCCATGGAGAGTCCTGATGTGTTCTCTGCACATTTCTGCTGAATACAAGGCCTGAAGAGAGCATAAAGCTCCCCACACGTCCCTCCCCGACAGGGACTCTAGGCATGTGCAAAGGACATGCAGGGATCAATACCTCGGTCATAAGTAAAGACCAGGGCAGCCATGACAACTGACTAGCCTATGGGTGCTCCCCTACAGCTCCATCAGCAGAGACTGGAATCCTTATCAACACAGGCGTGTGAGCAGGGCCTCTGACTAACCGCCTGTGATATCTGAGTGATGCTGACGCCAAGGGGGACCCAGTGGCCCAGGTTAGAATACAAGTGAGGAGAAAAATGAACCAAGCCATAAACCATGAAGTAGACAGACTCTGCATATTTAGTCCAACTAAATCACTAGAAATGAAGGAAAAAAAAAAAAACCCACAGCAACAACCCTGGAGACTAAAATGAATCAGAATGCAAATGTGCTGTAATATGTTATCCGAAGTGAGGAGTTTTCAAAAAAGAAAAGCTAAGAGACATGCAAAGAAACAAGAAAATGTGACCCATATACAGAGAAAGAAAGAAACCAAGCAAGCAAGTAAGCAGGCAGGTGAGCAGTAGGAAGAAGCTATCTTGGAGAGAGTCCAGATTTTGGGGGAAAAAAAAAAAGAGAGAAAGAGAGAGAGAAAGATTTAAAGAAAAAGAAAAAAATAAGAGAAAGTACAGCAACTACAATGAAATATAACAGATTTGAGATGGCAAAAGAATGAGTCTGCAAACTTGAAGATAAGCCAATTAAAATTACCCAGTCAGGGACACAGAGAAGGAAGGATGAGAAGAAAGGAGCCTCAGGGATGTGTCGAACACCCCCAAGTGTGCCAGCACACGAGTCATGGGACTCCAGGAGGGATGGGAGCAGAGGAGAAAGTAAAAAGCAAAAAACCCTAAAGAAACAATGGCTGAAAATGTTCCACATTTCAAGATAAATGTGCACTTATGGATCCACAAAGCTTAATGAGTAAGAAGGATAAGCATACACAATTACAGTCAAATTAATGAGAATGAAAGACAAATTGTTGGCAGCAGCAAGAGAAAAGCAACAGATCATGTACCAAACAACAACATCATTAAGGAATCTTCTCATCCAAAATAACAAAGACCAGAAAGCACAGACTGGCCTTCTATACCACCTGAAAGAAAAAACTGTCAGCCAGGAATTACATAAACCATCTTTTACAGTATAGCTGAAATAAAGATGTTCTGAGAAAAACAAAACAATTTTGTGGGGTAGCAGATCAAGGTTACAAGAAGGACTAAAGGAAGTCCTTTGGGCTGAAAAGAACAGTACTCTATCTATGGTGACTCTCTCCACAGAAAGTAACGAAGGGCACCAGAAATGGTAAATGTGCAGGTTAATATAAAGGTTATAGAAATATTGCACTAGTAGCCAATATCCCTCATGATTATAGATGTAAAGATCCTCCATAAACTACTAGTAACTCAATCCTAGCAACATGTAATATGGCCAAGTGGGATTTCACCTAGGAATGCAAGGTTGGTTTAACAACTGAAAATCAACTAATGCAATATACTATTATTTTTTTTAAAAAAAGGAGATAAATCACATGATCATTTCAACGGGCAGAAATAACAACTGGCAAAATCCAACACTCGTTCACGATAAAATTCTCAACATCCAGGAACAGAAGAGAACTTCTTCCACAAGGTAAAGGGCAGCAAGGGAAACCTTACAGCTGACGTCATACCTAATGGTAAAAGACTAAGAGCAACAAGCGAAGATGTTCCACCTTCACCACTCCTGCTCGACAACACGTCCAAAGTTCTAGTCAGTGTGATGAGGGAAATGTAAAATAACAAGTTAAAGACATTAAGATTTGAAACAAAGAAGTAAAACTTACTTTTTTCACAGATAACATGATTCTGTATGTAGAAAATCCTAATGATTCCGTAAAAGCCAAAACAACAGACCAACATGGTCACAAGATACATAATCAGTGTATAAAAATCAACTGCATTTCCATATCCTGGTAACCATCTGAAAATGAACTGTTTCTTAAAGATGTATTTACTTATTTGAGAGAGAGGGTTAAAGGGAACATGTGCAGGAGGGGCAGAGGGAGAAACAATCTCCAGCAGACTCCCTCACAAGCCCGGAGCTCGATGTGGGGCTCGGTCCCAGGACCCTGACATCCTGACCTGAGCTGAAACCAAGAGTCAGATGCTCGAACAGTGCACCACCCCGGTGCCCCTGAACATGACATTTTTTTTAAGACTGTGTTTATTCATTTGACAGACAGAGATCATAAGTAAGCAGAGAGGCAGGCAGAGAGAGAGGAGGAAACAGGCTCCCTGCTGAGCAGAGAGCCCAACACGGAGCTTGATCCCAGGACCCCGAGATCATGACCCGAGCCGAAGGCAGAGGCCCAACCCAGAGCCCCCAAGCACCCCTGAACATGGAATTCTGAAAGTCCCATTCACAATAGCATCAACAAGTATAGAATACTTATAAATAAATTTAACCAAAGAAGTCTAAGACTGGTACCTCGAAGACTATAAAACACTGTGGAAGGAAACAAAAAATATCTGTTAAATAGAGACACTTCACAGTCATGATCTAGAAAACTAAGTATTGTTAAGATGGAAATTATCCCCAAATTGAGGTACAGATTCAATCCTCTATCAAAACCTTTAGAGGTTTTTGTTTGTTTGTTTTGCAGAAATTGACAAGCTGATCTGAAATACATGTAGAAATGCATAGGAACCAGAATAGCCAAAACAATTTTGAGATAAAACTTTTTCTTTAAAAAAAGAATCAACAACCTGGATTTCAAACCAAATTGCTAGAAGGCTAAAGTAATTAAGAGCATGACACTGGCATAAGGACAGGCATATAAATCAATGGAACAAACTGAGAATGCAGAAACAAATTTACGTTCAGTGGATTTTCAAGAACGGTGTTGCAGTTCAACAGGAAAAGGATTGTCTTTTCAACATACGGTGCTGGGACAACCAACTGGATATCAACACAGAAAAAGACAGACCCAGATCCTAACTTCATACCATACATAAAAATTAACCTAAAATTGATCATAGGCTTAAGTGAAAGAACTAATACTAAAAATGTTAAGAAAATACAGCAGAAAATTTTTGTGACTCTGGGTTAAGCAGAGTTCTCCTGGTCAGCCCAGATTCAAGGGGAGAGAAGTCAGATCCATGTCCTAGTGAAGAACTGTAATGGAGATGGGGTGGGACGTCCTGTGGCAGCCTACGTGGCTAGGTCAGCACTCCCTAGTCCACACTGAATGACCACTAAGACATTAAACTTCTTAGTCTTGTCAGAGTAGCGGTTTTTTAATCATTTATATGAATATATGATTCTAACTGTCCTCCCATTATATAGACTCTATAGGGGCAGAAAAAAAGAATGTCTTTTATTACTTCCCATGTACCTATCACATAGAAAGTACTAATGTTTCTAAAATGAATGAATAGGGGAACCTGGGTGGCTTCTGACTCTTGATTTTGGCACAGGTCATGATCTCAGGGTTGTGAGACTGAGTCTTGTGAGACTGTATGTAGCCTGCTTAAGATTCTGTCTCTGAGGCGCCTGGGTGGCTCAGTCAGTAAGTGTGTGCCTTCAGCTCAGGTCCTGATCCCAGGGTCCTGGGACTGAGCCTCACGTCAGATTCCCTGCTCCACGGGGAGCCTGCTTCTCCCCCTCTAACTCCCTCTGCTAGAGTTCTCCCTCTCACTGTCTCTCTCTGTCAAATAAATAAGTAAAATCTTTAAAAAAAATTCTCTCTCTCTCACCCTTTCCCTGCCTCCTCTCTAAAAAAATAAAACAAAATAAAAAACTAAATGAATAAATGGATCTTCATATTGGCTTGAGGGAATTAAGGAAGTTGAACCATTTTCAGGGCCCCAGTAAAATAACTTAATAGAATCCCATGTCTCACCTTTTCCAAGGCAATCATGACTTAAAATATCCTTTCCCTATAAATTCAACAGTTTTCCTCACAGATAATAAAGTCATGATACATGTGCTGCGGTATGTAAGTCAGCCCAGTAGACCAGCCTGGGATTGCTGAAGTCAGTCCTACCTCAGGCAGCTGTCTGGTGATAGGACAGCTTCTCTAAGTAAATTGTCTAAGGAACCAAAGGGTTCAATGTTCTAGTTATTTGTTGTTGTTGTTTTTTTAAATCTAGTACATGTAAATTATATAAAAAACCTAAATTAACTTTCCTAATAGAAAGAGGTATGGGTACGTTCTCTTTAAGTTATCACATTCTTAGCAATGCCAAAGTGTCTGGGAAGGGTTAAAACAGAAGAGCAATTGTTACATTAACAAAGCATAAGGGGCACCTGGGTGGCTCAGTGGGTTAAGCCTCTGCCTTCGGCTCAGGTCATGATCTCATGGTCCTGGGATCGAGCCCCACATCGGGCTCTCTGCTCAGCAGGGAGCCTACTTTTCCCTACCCCTCTGTGATCTCTCACTCTCTCAAATAAATAAAAATCCTAAAAACAAAAACAAAAAATAAACAACAACAAAACAAAGCATAAAATGGCAGAAGCCAGCTAACTGCCAGCACGGTGCCTTTCTTCTCTGTGCTCCTTGTGCATATGCCTGTGGTTATGCTGACCATGCTATACTGAGATCACTGGCTTAGGCTTCTCACTTCCCCTGTACTGCATCGCCCTCGAGGGGATGCCTCAGTCTTTTATTTATGTCTGCCGGTCCAACGCCACACACAGGGCCTGCTGCATGGAAGGGGCTTGTATGTTTATTTTGGAGAACAATGGATTTGTAGGTGATTTTAGTGTCACAAAAATGCTTAGGACGTGTAAGTTCCAAAACTTGAACTAGTGCTTATGCTCTTCAACTTTCTTGGCCGTGTAGCCTTACCAGTATTATCTAATCTCTTTAAAAATTCCTTGCTGCACTTATAAAGAAAGAAAAATGCCAAATCCCAGGGACACTTTTAACAAATGTGCAAATAATACTTACTGATAAGAATTACCAAGGATTAAAATAAAGGAAGGACTTTTAAAGTATAAATTAACTATGAAGGAAAATTGTACTAACAGGAATGAGGAACTTTTTGATTTCTTCCAGTGCATGTCCCATCCGGGCATATGCTTCCGCTGGTGGAGCGAAGACTTCAATGAGAACATGGAGGTCATCATTGAGGTGAAAGTACTTTGCCTCTCCACTTTTCCTCAACTCTTCTTCCTGAAGAAAGAAAACCATGCTTAAAAGGGTGTCTGTGTAAGAAAAGACACAGGAACGCTACACAGAGCTGATCCAGCATACAGCTGTCCCAGAAGGTTCACTCAAGGGCAAGCAGCACCGAAGGAGGCAGGATTAAAACACAGATCTGATCTTGTCATTCCCACCTTCCACGAAAACAATGAAGGCTTCGTGCTTCTATTGGAGTAAGTCTCAGCTCCTGCCTCTGGCCTAGAGGGAGACCTTCTGTCATGTGCACCTTGTCTCTGCCCATCACCCCCAGCTGGACACCCCTCCAGGTGCTGCTCAGACCCCCGGTCCAGCTGGCTCATCTCCTAAGCTCCCTCTACACTGGTTACGGCAAGTATCTGTGATGCTGCCACAAAACATTTCACCATCAAATTACCAAAAATACCTATTGTTTACTTGACTATTATCTAATTTTCCTCATTGGAGGTGATCACAACAGAACAAAAACCATGATTGTCTTCTTTGGCGCTCATTTTCCTTGTCTAGAAAAGTGCTTGGTATACAGCTGACGCTCCACAACTACTTCTGACTTCTGAATGAATAGGTAAACATTATTCATCGTTTCTATGTTCATTTGCTCATTCATATATTCATTCAAAAAAATTTCTATATGCCAGGCACTGTATCTGAGGATAAAGCAGTGAAAAAAATAAATGAAAGATTTTATTACATGATTTTACAAAATGATGATACACGTTTAAAAAAAAGGTTTTGTTTATTTGTTTACATAATGAAATTCAGAGGAAAAAAGAGAAGGAAAAAAAACCTAGACCAGTTAGCAAGAGACAAATGATTTTGGTCCATTATTTTCTCTTAACTAGTATTCATAATAGTGGCAAATGACAAAATCTGGGTCTTTGAAAAACTCTTTGTTTCCAACATTCAAATCATACAGGCAGATTAAAATGAGTAGGTACCTACACCTAGAGTGATTTCCAAAACAGGGAAACCTTCCTAGCCTCTCTAAAACACCAAACCCATGAGAAGGAGAACCCTAGAACTCCTGGTAACACCACCTTTTAATTCCACCACAGGCCAAGAGGTCAAAGAGGCACAAGCACCCTTGACTTCACCGTTTAAGCCTTCAACTGGTGTTACTTCACTCATCTGATTGCTTTTAAAGAAAGAGAGATCTACATCTAGAGCATGACTAGGACATGGGGTTTTGAGTCAGATATACCCAAAGCGTAGCCGTGCCAGACACCAGGTGCGTTTGTTTAGACGGACGAAATGTAATCCAACCCTTAATTTGAAAAATCAGGTTGGTGTTAACATAAGTGTATTAACACAGGACCACTGAGAAGAGTGAAAGGACCAACTTTCCACGAATGCCCGGTGAAGGAGATCACATACGTACACCCAGCACACTGCTTTACACACACCAGGACTGAGTATATGCCAGCTTCCTTCGCATTTACAGAAAGTAGGTCAGAAACTGAAGGAAAAGGAAAAAATATTTGAAGCAGGGAGAGCGAATATAAGCTACCATAACATCCTCTGCATTTCCTTCACACTTGGTCACGTATAAGAAGAATGATTCTTTTAGGCCAACTAGAGACTATTTATTCTAATCAGAACACTCTCCATCCCTTGAGCCGATACTCTGCCTTTCAGAGCTGAAGTTTTAAATGTCACAGAACCAAATTTTATGTTCAACAGTTCACTTCTGAAAAGCATAAGCTACTGACATAAACACTGTTTACCTCCTGGAATACGGCATCGCTCTGGGGATAGTCACGAGAGTTTGTGACTGATTCACAGGACAGTCCTCTGCCACTGCTGCCACAGATGGAAACAGGGAGACAGGCCTTCTTAGCCCAGCCTGCTGTCCTCATCTCCACACAGCGAGGGGCTTTACCAGCTCCTTTCCTGGGCTAGCGGGGACAGGCACTATGGAGTTTGGGGAAAAACGCAGACTTCGGAGTTCTGCTTTCAAATCCCAGACTAAAAGTGTACTGTATAATTTTCGACAGGTTACTTTCTCATCTTGAAGAGGTGATTTTCAGTGAAGAGTAACAGTACAGTATCTACTGCTCAGAGGGTTTTTGTAGGAATAAAGTTATCAGAATAGTATCAGAATTAGGAGTTGTTAGTAATATACAGGCATTGTAGTAAAAAAGGAGTTTCATGTTTAAAGACATAAAAGTCTTTAAAACTATGCTTAGTACATAATAAACTCTCAATAAATGATGACGGCAGTATTAATTATTCTATTATTCTACAACACAGACAATGAGGGCAGAACAGCTAGCATGCTGGGCACAAACTGAAGGCTCAACAGACCACAGCATTACAGTGATTATTACGCTACATAACCAACTGACACAAGTCAGTCATGACTCCCAAAGTTTCATCAATGTAGAAAACACAAGGATAAGATGAATTATGGTCTCATTAGAATTTAGATAGTGAACACTTCAAAAAGCTAAAAGATGAGATTTTAACAGTAATGGAAATCTCTTTAGCAATAAACATTATTAACTGAGAATTTCTGCAGACTAAAATGAACAACAGAAATCAGCATTCAAGAGTTCCGGCAGTGAGGACCTGGCTGCAGTACAGGACATGGGATCCCGGTGGTCTCCACTTCTGCAACAAGCCTGTGACTTGAGTTATGACCTATGGTGACATCACCGAAATGCTTTGGAAGGTAGGACTGGTGGCCACGTGGGGCAGAGGCCAGCCACAGTATGACACGCAAGAGGAAAACAAGGCAGGGAGAGTGGTGCGAAACTGTACTGAAGGGTTCTAAAAAGAAAACGACAGACTCAAGATTGGACAGGATGAAAGAGCCAGAAGAAGTCCAGAAAGTTTACTGCTTATGGCCACAGGTTGATGGGCGCCAACAAGCAGAAGCAGAGTTGAAACCTGTGTGCTTCTGAAGGACAAGACAGACTGCCCGGCCCTCTCTTCTGTGAGGATTAGGAAAACATCTGGAGAACACTGAAGATCTGAGAACTGGACTGGCAACATTTGGGAGGATTCCAACAACGCTTAGTATTCAAATGAAAAGCCCAACTGAGGCTTCCACAGGGCAGAAGCCCGTCTGGTAAAATTTTTCCTACCTTGTTTTGAATAGCCAAGGTAGTTCCTTGAAAGGAGATGACAATTCTCAGGCTATTTTTTTTTTAAGATTTTATTTATTTATTTGAAAGAGAGAGCAAGAGGAGAGAGCGTGTGCACAAACTGGGGGGAGGGGCAGAGGGAGACAGAGAAGCAGGCTCCCCACAGAACAGGGGGCCAGATACTGGGCTCGAGTTCAAGACCCGGGACTATGACCTGAGCAGAAGGCAGACACTTAACCAACTAAGCCACCTAGGTGCCCCACTTTATTACTGTTTCTTGGTATGACCTCCTGGTCTAGGATCAGATCCTTGCTTGCCCCGGGGATGCAGAGAATAAAAAAGCTAATAATAACTGTGAACACCTCCTGTGTACATGTGACACTTCCTCCTTGTCTTCCCAACATGGATTAGGGGTCTTTTCCTAGAGTGACTATGCACTGAAAAGAAGAAATATCCAGAAAGCCTGGGGATTAACAAGCTTGATTCTGAGCACTCACTGCTGCACTGAGGGCCACTGGTGATGGGGGGTGTCTATGTGGTCAAGATATAAAGGACTTCTGATCCTGTCTCTTGACAGCAGCTCAATGGACTGTAAGCCCCAAATGTATCTACTTCCCAGTTCCTGGGTGTCCTGATGGAATGGAAATGATCAGCCACTTACATTACAGAATCTTATATTACAGAATCTCTATAAAGATTCTCAGACCAATGTGGTCAAGGACACAGAAATGAGAGGATCAGTAAAGTGCTGGTAAGTGGTCTAGGAAAGCAGCCTAGACCCACTGAGTGTGTAAGAGAACAGGGTGCCCCATGCAAGGAGGAGCGGGCACTCAGTGACCAGGGAGACAAAGGGACGCATTTTAGTAGATGGTAAAGCACCTCATTCCCCACCCACCTCAGTGCTACTCAAAGAACTCGAACAAAGTGTCTTTGGTGACATAGAGAGAGGTTATATATCACTTCACCACAGAGACTCCCCTTCAGAAAGGACTCTTGGCTACTGCACTCCTGAATGCCCAGAACACCAACAGCAAAGACAGCCCTTAAAATGACAACACAATATGGAACCACCACCAAGCCCTGAGAGCAACGGGATGATATCTAGAATCCTTTTTATTAAATGGCTAGCCAGGTACTTGCTATTACTTGGACATACAATCTAGCTAGAGACTTGCCTTCCCGGCTTCCTTTGTACAGTAGAACTATCCGTGGATGCCCTGACCACTGCCACCGTCTGCCACAAAATGTTGCTTCTGACCCAAAAAACTCCCTTAACAGCAAACAAAATAAGGAGTATATTCATGAATTTCATTGGTCATATCATGTACCTCATGACCATATGGCCTTACTGAAGACCTAATTAAGGTATCAGCAAGGATGGGCTGGTTTTCTACAAGTTATACAAAATTTCTGACCAACTGACCAATATGGTTCCATTTCCTCCAGCTGCCAGACAGATGAGTCAGGGTATCAAAGTAACATCATCTGAGACAGCAAGGCTAAGTGGGTAGTGAGCCTAACCTGGCCACGCAACAGAATCATCTCAAACACCCATGGAAAATTCCTTTTGAGGTTCTACCCTTAAAAGTCTGTATGAGACGGGCACCTGGGTGGGTCAGTGGGTTAAAGCCTCTGCCTTCAACTCAGGTCATACTCCCAGGGTCCTGGGATCGAGCCCCACATCGGGCTCTCTGCTCGGCGGGGAGCCTGCTTCCCTTCCTCTCTCTGCCTGCCTCTCTGCCTACTTGTGATCTCTCTCTGTCAAATAAATAAATAAAATCTTAAAAAAAAAAAAAAGTCTGTATGGGAATCTATATTTTAAAACCACATTCCACGTGAGTATGATACGTAGCCCTATTTTAATCAAATAATTTAACTTCCCTGATTAACCCAGATAATATACTCAGGTTCTCTAAATCTCAGGGTTTTCTTACACGTAAAATAAGGAAAATGTCATACATCTTCCATCATTTTTCTAGGGATAACAGAGTAACACATTCACAGTAGCTGTCCGACAAACCAATGGCAGCCATTTTTTATTATAAAAGCCTTCGTTTAAATGGACATGTTTGTGCATGCCAGGAGGCTGGATTTTGTCTAAATAACTTTCTTGTCTGACACAATCATTGTACAACATTTCATGGAAAGTGACCACTGAATGTGGGTTTGGTTTTCAGTAATATCAATCTTTTCACAGTGACAGAGCAACAAAATTATAACAGAGAACAATGTAAGTGATAGCACATTATGAAATGTGAAAATTTCTTTCAGAAGTGGTGTATTTAAGAAAGTGATCAATAAAAATAACTCAGTAATTTTAGGTTACTACCAAAAAAAAAGAGGCAGTTAGCAGGAATAGAACCAACTAGAGCTACTGTGTGTGAGAATACAAAGCCACTATTAAAACATTTAAAATCAATTTTAACTTGATAAAATGAATAGGGTATCAAAGGGAGGGCAAAAAAAGCAAATCCAAGCATATACTTTATAAACGCAACTATGTGAAATACAGGCATAGAAAAAAGGCCAGCAGGAACTCATCCAAGATGCAAACAGTGGCACTAAGACTTCAGTTAACTTTTATTTCTCTTTTTGGTAATTTCAGTATCACTGTACTTTCTACAAGGTATTGCTTGTAAGGTCAAAACCGCAGGCACTGCTATTGCGTTTTACAAATGAAGGTAAGAGTTACAGAGGTACATGTAGGACACCATATATTCTGAAACTGGCCCGAGTGACTCAGCTTTCTACACAGTATCAGAAACTCATCACTTTATACAACATTTTCATATAATTTCATTCGCAATCTTAGCTAGTTCTAATATAATTTGTATTAATACAATGGATAACCTAATAGTACATTATGTAACTTGTCTCTAAAGTAGCCATTTGTCTATGATGAATGTTACCTTTGCCTTGTCCCGCATGGAACCTTTCCCAAGGATGGACATTTTTGTCAAGGTTTCTTCTTGTAAACGCTTCAGGGAATTGCCACGGGGACCCAAAAGTTTCCCCACAAAGTTGAACTAGGGAAAAAACAAACAAATCAAATTTGTAACATCATATCCAAAAGTAATTTATTAGTCTTGAACGACAGTAAACACTACAGTATGCTACACATCACTAACTAATGCCAAATAAGTAAGTTCCTGCAGTATGCCTCGTCCTGTACAGTTTTCCACAAAGCACATAAAACAGGGCTAAAAGTTGTAAAGTAAAAACCAATCATTTCAATGATGCCTAGACTTTTTTAAATTTTTTTTTAAGATTTTATTTATTTATTTGACAGACAGAGATCACAAGTAGGCAGAGAGTCAGGCAGAGAGAGAGAGAGAGGAAGAAGCAGGCTCACTGCGGAGCAGAGAGCCCGATGTGGGGCTCGATCCCAGGACCCTGAGATCATGACCTGAGCCGAAGGCAGAGGCTTAACCCACTGAGCCACCCAGGTGCCCCAATGATGGCTAGATTTAACAAAATATAAATTAAGCTAATTCCCAGAAATCCTAGGTTGCTATCCCAGCAATTTTAACACACATTTGACTTGAGCTGTGGGTGGGGAAGATGTAAGGTGCTCTAGGCTGGTCACTGTGGAGGGTCTGGGTCCTTCCACCTACTCAGCACTTGAGCTTGGCTAGTCAACCAGGGAGCGTGCTGGCCTAGACGAGTTCTCAAGCATTCAGTGGCTCACAAAGCTTCAGGACAGAATCCGTCTATCTCTTCTAAAATAACTAGCTATGAAAATGATGACAAATTATTTAGTCTTGATTCTTAGGGTTCCTTATTTAATAAGCAGAGCAGAAGTGAATTCATTAAGAGTATTGGCTCTGAGGCTACACTGCCATAGTTTTAAAACCTGGCTTTTCCATTTACCAGCTGAGTAACCCAGCTACTTAACTGGGTTACTTGACCTCTCTGTACCTTGGGTTTCTCGTCTATGGTGAAAAACAACAGAACCTAGACCCATAAGGCTGTTAGGAATATTAAAGTTGTCCATATAAACAATTCAGGACAATGCCTAGCACAGAACTGATAATAAATATATCTTGAATGAAAGGATTATAATCAGGAATTTCATACAACGTTTATGCCTTGCCATAATTAAGGTAAGTCATGAATACTTTTTGTTCCCAGAAAGAAAGTTAGCCCTCCTGACCAGGAGGGAAACTGTTCTCTTTGGCAAGATTCCTGATGACAAACAAACTCATGCACCTGCTGCTTTGGTATCAGCTCTCCTCCATGATCTGTGCCATTGCTGTGCTGTTGCTGTTTTTAAAAGAAAATTGTTCCTCAATTTCTCTATAGTAATTGAAGTAATTTTCTTAAAATATGTACTTTTAAAAAGTCAAAATGGTATTTTTTCTTGGCCTACTTTTAATTTTACTGGTCTTCAAAGAAAACTAAAATATCTACAGTATTTGTAACCTTCACATGTAAGTATTTTTTGCTTTTTAAATTTAAGTCGATCACTTTTTAAAAATATAGAAATGTTACATATAGAGTTAAAAATATCAAATAATACAACACAGGGGAAAAAAATCAGTGTCTCCACCTACTCATCTCTACCTTATTCTTGATTCCCCATTTACTCTGCCTCATCTTTCTGGAAATTCTATTATTTGGCTATTAGGATCTCCTGAGCTGGAACTCTAAATTTATCTCTTATTTTTCCTCTTTTCCTCTCACCTTTTCTCTCTGTTTTACTTTCTGGGGGATTTAAGTACATTTCCTATATATCTATTGATTTTTCCATTTCTGCTATCAACTGTTTAACTACTAATAGTATTTTCTTTTATTTGTTCTTTTTTTACAACATTTAAAAAACATCTTATGGAAGTGATATAAAGCCTCATATTTCTGAGGATATTAATGGCAGCGCCCCCCACCCCCACTTGGAGCTTATAGTATCTGCTTCTTCCAACAGATTCACATTTTATGAATTGGTCTCTTTCTACATTATGGGCTTTCCAAGTGACCAGTAATTCTCTGCTCCCTGTTCTTAAATTTTAAGGTTGAGGCTCCAAAACAGTATCTGAAGTCCTGCTTTCATCCACAGGATTCGACAACTGGACTTGACAATTCACTTTAAGACAGGAGGACAGTTTGTTCATCAAGAGTTACTCAAATATCAGTATCTGTGTTTCTCTTCTCTTGGCCTAGGTAAGCATTACCCTGAATAGGGATTCCGCAATCTCCCAGAAGGACGTATCAGCTTGGCTGCTGGAATGCTGGGATTCCCACTAGTAGGTATACACACCTTTATTTAAGGAAAATAATTTCCTCATTCTCAGTGTGGCATCTCTAGCCCTCAGTCATATCTATCTGGGTCTTAGAGCCCAGGTCTTCTTTATTCAACCCCTTCATGCAGTCTCTAGCCTGATGTAGGTTAAGACGGCAGATGCCCGGCTTTATCAGCTAGGAAGAGCATCCAGTGGTCTAAACACTTCTCACCCAAACTTAGAACCTAGTCATCTCTTCTTCAGTCCTGCCCATCAGTCCACCTTCTCAATAACTCGTGTCCAGGATTCCTGAGTCTTCTCAAGCTATTTCTATACTAACACACCTGTTTCTGGGACACTTTCTCTCGCCCAATGAGCCCCAATTCTGCTTTCTCTTGTTGCCTAAGTCATTACCATTTATCCATTTATTTTGCAGCCACCAAAACTTCACTCCCATCCTTGGCCTACAATTGCCTCACTCTTCCATTCTTGCCTTTGAGGATTTGTGCCTTTTTTCTTCATTTATATTCATTTTAGCAGGTTTCAAAGATGGCATGAGACATAATTTGAGGCTGAGAAACCATACTTACATCACACCTTTAATAGCTAAATATTTCCCCACTAACAAAAACTAAGACACCTTAGAAATCATCCAGTGCAAACATCTAATTTTATACTGATGAGGAAACTGACATCCACAGAACGATATGACTTATTCAAGGTCACTTGCAGAACTCTATATAAAAAGGAAAAACATTTTTATAATTTTATATGCCTTTAGGAGGTTTTTTTCTGCATTTAATTTCTACTAACCTTTCATTCAAAAAAGGACATAAATGAGTGTTTGGACAGTCAGAAACATTTTCACTCCCTTCTCTGTTCAAGCACATATTGTGCAGGAGTTACATGTCCCAGGTCAAGTCACAGTCATGAGACCCAGACTTCATCTACAACATAAGGACTATACAGTCTACTGATTGATGAATCAGTAAGTATGAATTAAACGGAGAAAGGTATCAAAAAATCACCTAACAGAGCAACCAACAGACTGTGCATACTCCACGCCAAATTAGTAATAAATTGATGAATTCAACTATTATGGACACACACAAATTTATATGAACAATACCCACTGATTACCAGAAACTGCCTGGCCCCCATCTGCAAAGCTACCAAGGAAGCCAGCACACTGAAACAGCAGGACTGTGCCCAGGCCACCCAGGTGAGTCATGGAGTTGGCCTCTGACTGGAAGTCAGGACAGTCGGAGGTTTAGAACCGAGAGCGCGGACACTCATGTCCTTAATGCCGAGTCACAACAATGGCAATACGCTCGGCGGCTTGGTCAGTTCTCAGCCCCTGATTGCATCACCTCCCCAGAGAATGTGGAAATACTTAGCACTTTTGTTTTGTTGTCACGATGATGTAGGCCGTACTGGCACTTAGTGGGCAAAGGCCAAGGATATCACACACAGGAAATGGATGGGACTGTCCTTCACAAGGAAGAGGTGTCCTGTGTACAATGTCAGTTTTGTCCCTACTGAGAAACACCGCTAGGGAGAGCAGTCACTGACTCTGGCTCCTCTCTCTTTCTTCAGCTTTAAGTCCCTGTTGCTGTCCTTCTTGCAGATTATAAGTTCCATTTCTCTATAGATTCTACTAGGTACCCTACACCCTACATACTTCGAAAAACAAAACAAAACTTAAGCTAGCCCAGGTGCGTACTTGCAGCAAGAGAAGGTCTGACACTGGCTGAATATGTGTTTTGGATTCTTCAGACAACATGAACAATATACAAATCACGTGGCATGGCTGTCTCATTTGCTCTGAGTATAGGACCATCCCATGGAGCTCCCGGGCCAGAGCCTTCTGAAGCAGCGGGGTGCCCTCTTACCAGCAGTGTGACCATGGCAGTTCCTCAGCCTTCCTGGTCCTCAGGAAGTCAAGTCATGGCTTATGGGACCTCATACTGAAGGGTTATCAGGAAAATTAAGGTGCATCAGGTAAGTGCTGAGCGCCAGGAGGATGCTGAATTTAAACCAACACTGTGCTCCTGAGTAAGAGTGACGATGAGGACAAGCTCGGGCCCTTTTCCATTTCTAGGAATGGCTCATTGCAATGAACTACTCCTCCCCATGTGATTTAGGTAAGACCTGTGGATGACCCACTGTTCACCTACGACAAAGCCAGACAGAGACCCTTTAAATCCACATTCTTTGCCCCACCAAAGATTAGCTGACCCGTTTGTCCCCACTAATCAATCAGAAAATGTCCACTAGCCTGACCTGATCAAACTTCAGGGAAGTTCTCCCTTTCCTCAGGCCCCTGAATATGACCCACCAGCATAGTGTCTGGTGTCATAGGGCCATCAAGGATCCCCTGAAAAACACCCCCCCCTCCAGGCGCTAGCCTCAAGGGGAACGTTCTCCCATCTACTGTCCCTTCATTCTGCTGCCACCCGCTCCTCCCACTTGCTGGCCTCACACCCTCTCCTCATAAAAGCAAAGCCTTTGCTGTCTGACTGATCTCATGAGGCACAGATCTTCTCTCCATTACAAGGCTCCTGCCCTGCTCCTGTAATAATACTTTCAAATAAAGTCTTTCCTTAACTGAAGTCGGGATCTGATTTTTGACAACCATATTCTAAAACGAGAATGTAATATATTTTAACTTTCATTTTTATTAACAATTTCATTTGTGATACAGATGTAGTGAAAAGAAGACTCATTGCATCCCAGTGTCCATAGCTGCAATGTCCATAGTCACCAAACTGCGGAAAGAGCCAAGATGCCTGTCAACAGATGAATGGATAAGAAGATGTGGTCCATATACATAACGGAATATTATGCAGCCATCAGAAAGGATGAATACCCAACTTCTGCATCAACATGAACACAAGTGGAGGAGATTACACCAAGTTAAATAAGTCAAATGGAGAAAGTCAATTATCATATGGTCTTACTTATTTGTGGAGCGTAAGGAATAGCATGGAGGACATTAGGAGAAGGGAAAAATGAAGGGGGAGAAATTGGAGTGGGAGATGAACAATGAGAGACTATGGACATCGGGAAAAAGACTGAGGGTTTTAGAGGGGAGGAAGGTAGGGTGATGGGTGAGCCTGGTGACGGGTATTAAGGAGGGCACGGATTGCATGGAGCACTGGGTGTTATCTGCAAACAATGAATTATGGAACATGGCATCCAAAAACTAATGAAGTACTGTATGGTAACTAATGTAACATAATAAAAATTTAAAAATATAAGTAAATAAATAAATAAATAATTTTGTTTGTGCCTAGATTTGAATAAAAGGTGAAAATGTTATTTCCAAGGCAAATTATATTTTTCCAGATGTGAATTATTACATTATAAATATATTATCATATTACAAGTGTTACAGTGTTACAATTGTAAATAGGAAACTTTTCAAAGATGTAAACCAACATAGAGTTTTCACTGCATAATGTATAAGATCCCACAATTATGTTCTTCGTTGGTAAAGACTAAATGCTTTTCTGAACTGGCTTTAATTGGTTTAAACAATATTTGTGATGTGACACTGTTCCTCAGGGAGCAATTACACCTAAGCTGTCATTTCATAAACAACTAAGCCTCAAGAACATGTCACTATCTCCATTAAAAGGT